>CABHPH010125481.1:0-21165 GCA_902168325.1 Peromyscus nudipes
AGAACCTCCTGCAGCCTAGAGAAGCCAGAGGGAAAAGGAGACACCTCCCAGAGCACACTTAGGCTGAACTTTGAAATAAACCGGGGAGAAGAGAAGGCATGTCTGTGTTGAAGTGTTGCGAGGTATGAACTTGACATCGGCGCCCAACTTTGTGTATCCTTTGTAATGGGCGCTGTGCCGAAGGCCTTCTTGTCCCATTTTAGAGATGAGGAAGTAAAGGCTCAGAGAGACAGTGTGGCATAGCTGAACTCTTATTTTTATTTTGCTTTTCCTGCTGGCCCCGCACCCGGTGTTTCCCCTTCCTTTATCAATCTTCATTCAGTACTGGCTTTTAGCCCCTTGTCAGGGAGAGACTGGAGTGGCGTAGCAGGGATAGGAGATCGTTTGCAGTTTGGGAAACTTCTATAAGCATTTGGGATGTGATCACCCATTGACCCTCTACCCCGGTTCCCAGAACTCAGGAGAGGGTGCCCTTGAGACACCTTCAGAATTGCCTTTGCAGCCTCCTGTCTCGGTGGCCCTCTCGGCCTTGACAACACAGTGTTTTTTATCAGTTCACCTCACAGCTCCTGCTGGTCCCTTCTTTGTCTCTATCTGTCTTCCTCAGATCTTTCAGAAGACTGCATTTTCTAGTCCTTGGAGAACTCATCCGGCTAGTATTTCTTTTGTTTTTCACCTGAGCCGAATAACAAGGATGGTATTGGTTCTCCGCGGTTATCACTGTAAGATGTAATAAAGGCAGAATGATTTTCCTTCATACAGAGTCAAAATTCAGAGACTGATAATAAGAAGTTAATGATAAATAATAAGCATTACTAAATATTTTTTTAAAAAAAATCATACAAGCTGAGAGGGTCTTATTGTATAGAGGCCAAGAAAATCTATGCAACTATTTGAATACGTTTTTCTCAGGAGCCATTCCTTAGTATTGTTAATGTCAAGTGATTTCAGAATAGCAAAAGAGTGATATGAAATAAGAAAAAAAAATCCCAAGATGTTACTGAGTAAGAAATGAGCCATCAGCCAAAATCATTTACCAACAGAACTACTGGCGTGTATGCGATTCAGACCCATAGTAAACTCCTGCACACACACACACACTTGCGTAATGAGTGTCGACCCTCTCTTTTTAGCTTTGTCTTGGGGTACTCAGAATGTGAAATTAGAAGAGCGAACCCCACACAGGCATTGCGGTTTTGAATGTTTCCAAAGTAATGCACAAACCACCAAATGTAGCATGTTAGGACCTCCAGAGAGAGAGAGAGAGAACCTTGGGGCCACCATTGTTATTAAAGATACTTACCTTCCGAATGACAGCAGAGTATGACTGCCTACTCCCAGAGGACCGGAACATGAATCTGGGAACCCTTGAAGACAAGGCTGTCACTTGACAGCTAACTTGATTCAGAAGTACTTAAGTGCTTTTGAAGTTGTCACTTAAGTACTCTCGTAATGAAGTCTCACGGAGTTATTGTCAACACCCCATTCCGGCGTACAGATAAGCCCGGGCCATTTCAGTCTGTGGTCTTGGAACCCATTGTATCCTCCTGTATGGCTTTGCTGGCTTTTCACCGCGTCTCCTCCTGTTCATCAGTCTCCTTGGGTTTGGTTTGGTTGTTTGGTTTTTTTGAGACAAGCTTTCCTCTGTGTACCCTGGCTGTCCTAGAACTCGCTCTGTAGACCAGGCTGGCCTCGAACTCAGAAATCCGCCTGCCTCTGCCTCCACAGTGCTGGGATTAAAGACGCATGCCACCATGCCCAGCTGGTCTCATTAGTTTTTAAGTTCACTCAAAAAGAGCTAGGATAGAAATGCATGGAGTAAATATGAGGTTTGCAATATAGGTATATACATGAAAGACCTGTCATTATTATTATTTTTTTTAATCTAAAATTTAAAGTGGAAAGGACAGCGGGCTAAGTGCCATCTTACTTGCAGTTCCTAATGACAAACATTGCTTGCTCATTTACTGTGTGCCAGGCCTGAGTACAGTGAGAACGTCATCTCATCTCATCGTGCAAGATCCTTCGTGCAAATGCTAGATCGTCGCGGAGCTCACAGCTCAGAGGTTCTGGATCTTGTTTAGGCTGTACATCAGGCACATGGCAGCATTGTGTCCTCAAAGCCCAGGCTCTGGACTTTATATTTACACTTCCTCAGACCATATATTGCACCCCACAACATCCCTGGCGGACAAGGAAATTCCTCATGTTCTCCTGAGTTATTAAGTTTTGACTGATGAAGTTTTCTGATGAAGAAGCTATGATCAGAGGCAGGAAGGAAGGAGAGTGAGAATGGAGTAGCAAACCCAATACTTCCTTGTGTCTGAGTCTTCTTATCTGAGAAATGGCCTAATAAGAAAGGATCACCTTAGCCAAAGCCTGAACGGCCATCTGGACCCCTGACCAGCTGAAGGAAGAACAGCTTTGGAGTGTTTGTGTCTGAAACACATTTTGAGGTCAGGGTGCAGAGTGTCACCTACATTTGACATCAATGGTCCTGTATCTCAAGCGGTATGGACCTGCCAGCTTCCCTTTGCATGCTGGGAGTTATACCAAGCACACTGCTCTCGGCTCCGTCACAGAGGTAGCCCCTGAGGCCTTCCATGACTGGTGTGTAATCTGAAGTAGGCTCTTTCCTGGTTCAGCTCCTCAAGGCTGGAATTTCAAAGCTTTATTAAGGTCTCCCCAGGCTCAGGCCAATGCCAACTGTCCTGTTTAATACATACTGCTTTCAGAGCACCCTGCATGCGTGTGTAGATGCCCCACTGTATTGTTACTCACTTCTTTACACGGGCAAGAGTGATTCATAAACTGCCTAGGCTGATTGCTAATGTTATGAAGAACCTAAGGACAGAATGAAACTTTGTTTTTGTTTTAAACAAAAGCAAAAACTTTTCTAGCTGAAGGTAAAATAAGGCAGAGAAGGAAACCTGCTGCTAAGATGTGTGATGTGCTTACTACAGAAGAAAAAGATATGTGACATGTCAGGTGTCAGGCATGGGGCCCACTTAGCGGTGACACCCGGTACAAGAGATAAGAATTACAGGGTGACTTGAAGCATTCCGGTCAGCCTCTATCTGCTGTCTCATTTTGGGTGGTGGTTGACCCGCCCAGGTGACCACTCTGACCGAGTATTCTCCTGGCTCACACAGAGCTTCCTCTGGGGAAGAGCTGATAACTCCAACGACCTTGAAGATTTTGGAGCCAACTCCAGAGTACATCACTTTCCAAGAACTAAACATTTAGGTCACACTGTAAAGGGTAGCATTCAGAGTGATGTTCCAGTTGCCAGTGAGTGAACTTGGTGCTTGGAGTTGGGTGAAACTCACTTTTCCTCTCCATTTTTTTTTTTATGTTTCTCTGAAACCAAAGCAAAATCCAGTTTTTGTCTTAGACCAGGAAGACAAAGTTCTTCGTAGGTTTTTGAAGTTAAGTGCATGTGGTTCCGTCTTGTTACTCTGCTTCAGTATTTTTTATAACTTTCCCCACACTAAGTTAAAGCAGCGTTACTTGTTAGGTGTTAACACGCACTCTGCTGGACATCAGGCAGCCCTTGTAATTCCGTTCACCTGGACTTAAATAAACTCTTATAGCGGAGGAATAAGAAATCCACTGTGTGGGTTCCCTACACACACACACACACACACACACACACACACACACACACACACACACACTAATTCCCTAGATTTAAGATGGAATGTGATTGAGCCAGAAAATCAACTATTTCCCCCCACCACCTGGCTTCCTTGGATGTCTTACTTACTTAGGGGCTCCTGGTTCTGCTTAGGACACTGTGAGGTTCAGACATTAGGCGTGTCTTTACCTGTCTGGGGTTAGCCAGGCACCTCCCCTGAACATCAGAAATCTCACGTCGTGCTCCTCTAACTCACTGGAGGTCTGTCAGATACACTGTCTTCCTTAACATCGGTCTTCACTGTTTTTGAGGAGTAGTATAATTTGTTCTCATGAATGTTGACGATACAGTTGAGTCAAGCTGCCCTTCGAGTGAGATTTCTACTTGCCTGCCAGAAAATTCTGTACCAGGCACATATCTGGGTGGGAATTCCTTGAAACGAGAAAAAAAAAATGTTTCCAGCCCTGCCTTGCCCATAATGTTCCTTACTGCACAGTATCTCAAATGATTAAGCCACTGCCTCAGTAGTGGGGAGTCAAGGATCATTTGGCTGACCCCCCCAGAAGGGCAGTGAAGTCAGAGATGCCACACGGTCGCATGTTATTAACATTCTGCTACGTTATAGGGATTAGAACTCAGTTATGGGTGGCAGTGCCTTGGTGCCATACGTGCTGCTATTATTAGTAAGCCAAGAATAATAAAATACTCGTAATAGCCTCAGGACTGTTAGGCATGCTGTTTCATCTTTTAACTCTGAATGTCCTGGAAATATATTCCATAAATGGAAATTAAAATATAACACAAGTCTATTTTCTGCTTGTCCAAATAAGGTCATATGTTGGATGCCACATGACTGTGTGTTAGCCTAGGTCTTGAACCTAAGCGCCAGAACATTTCGGTCATGGTTTTTTGTTGTTGTTGTTGTTGTTTTGGTACTTTTGGTTTTTCTCTGATCATTTCAAATATCTTGAGATACTTAAAATAGTATGCAAATATAGATGAAATGGATATAAAAGACACCGCCCATCTGACTCAGTATGACTGTCAAGATTTTACGATTTTCACAGCTATACATAGATGTATTTTGCACATTCCATGAGTGGCTCTTGATAGTTGTTAGATCTCCCACATACAGCAGTAGCCAAGCAGGTGGGAACCAACATTTGCAGAAGTCATTGAGCTGGGGAGAAATGCTTGTCTATTTCTTGCTCACAGCCAGGGCAGCTGCTCCATTTCTGCGTGTTGGTGCCTTTCACTTTGCACTTGATTTGAGTGGCACACCTGGGCTGATCAGCACTGTGCAAATACAAATGGTGGTGGTCCTTAAACTCTCAAATTTATTGCCCAGTGCCTGCATCTTTCGAAATCGTTCAGAGCTGATGCTCCGGCTCTGCCTCGGAGTTCCCAGATTCAGCCGTTGTGGCAGCTGGCTATTTCCTGGCAGAAGCTTGCATGCAGAGATGGGCTCTGCCCCTGCCGTCCACCTCCCCTACCTTAAAGGGTATTATTGCTAAAGAGCCTCGTGGCTTTTTCTCAGGAAGATAATAATTGCATCTAATAGATCAGACCTGGCCTGCTAATTTTCATGTAATCAACAGAGGCAGGAAAACATAGTCTGGAATGCAAACTATGTGAATGAAAAATATTTAGTCATTCTTGAAATGATAGGAATGTTTTTCCAACAAGCTTAAATAAACACAATCTCTTTTGAGACTGTGTTAAACTTTTTTTTTGGATAAGAGACAACTCTTAGGCAACCAAACAGAAGTTAATGAAGGTTATTAGGAGGCATGCCCTTCAGAGAAGGCTCGAAGACTCTTGACAGAAAGCGTCGCCCTTACAGTCCAGCTCGTCAGTGACAGAACTGGCCCCCTTTGAGCTTTGACATTTTAACTAGTAGCCATAGTCTCCAGCCTCAAAGGCGTGGTGCTTTGCTGATGATGGTGTCATCTGACCTTCTTACTTTTAAAATCCTCACCTCCAATCTGCCACTACCGTAAGCCTCAGCTCTCAGGCAAGGACTGTCCGTGGCACGTCTCTATGGAAAGCACACCGTGGCACTTTTCCTGAGGTCGTGTTTGCTTACTGCTGCAAGGTCTGGTTAGCTAATGAAATGGGTTGTAAGCACAGCAGCGCTTCTGTAGTCAAGCGTCCCTGCTTTCGAAATAATGCTGCAAACAACGTGTCCGCCTGTTCCAGGAATATAATCACCCCGGTCATTTTTTGATACTTCTTTTCTGAGACTGACTTGGCATGCTTGCACACCCTCCGCTTTGTAGACTCCTGACTCCGAAGAGTTAACTAGACTTTCTGAAAGGATGGAAGTCCTTGGTGTCAGACTCTGGGAGAGAAAAACCCAGGTGGGCTAGCTTGGTAAAACTGTTCCGGAAAAAGTAAAAAGTGACAGCAAAATAAAGGTACTCTATCTTCTGTGACACAGTAATTTACTCAGAAAGTAACTAAAGACGAGTTCCCAATAGAACTTTGAGCATGGGCAGCATTTTGGCACAAGCATCTAGCCATTGGAAATGAGTCCTTTTTATCAGTAATACTTAGTTGTAAATACAACTCTTGACTGATTTATTTAAAAGCATACCAAGTCACCTACTGTGAGGCTTAGAGGCAAGGACTAAACATGGATGCAGGTATTTCCTTCAACATGATTTCAAATAAATTAAGACCAGGATAATTTTGACTATAGAAAGAAACTTTGAAATAGACAGTGATCAATACAACTTAGTTTTAATAATGTAAGCCTCCGTTTCCACTTATGACTATCCTGTTTTAAGCTATTTCCAGGAACATCCTTCAGTGTACCTTATAAGAAAAAAATTATTTCACATCATCATGAGAGCTCTGATGAGAAACGGGATACAGTCCCCAGGAGACGGTCTCAAAGGCTTTGGTAGAATGTGGTCTCTGCTTTATCTGAGTACCAAATAAAATGCCAGCCAGTCTCTCAAATGTCTGCTGTGGCACTGTTGTACCACAGACCAAAGGGAAAGGGGTGTCCCCTAAAGAAGGTGTGTTTCTACCTATGGATGTGCTTCGGTGGATGCCAAGTTGGTGGGAACAGCATCAGTGTACATGCCCACCTCAGTTGTTCCCAGCATGCACTCCAAGACTAGGGGTTGGACTCTCGGGTTGATTCAAGTTTAGTGAGGTTTTGTTGTTGTTGCTCTTGTCTGTTTGTCTGTCTGTTTGAGTTGATTATTCACAGTTTGGCCAACTGGTGATGTGCTCTTTGTTTTTACTCTTGCATCTGAGAGATTGCCTGAATTCATCAGGCTGATTTGAAACAGGGCCATCATTGGGCATCTGAACCCTTTGGTTATGCCCAATGAAGTCATGCAAACTACCCGTCAGAAATAAGATTTGTGTGGCTGCGCCGTGGTGGCGCACGCCTTTAATCCCAGCACTCGGGAGGCAGAGGCAGGGGGATCTCTGTGAGTTCGAGGCCAGCCTGCTCTACAGAGTGAGTTCCAGGAAAGGTGCCACAGCTATACAGAGAAACCCTGACTCAAAAAACAAAACAACAACCACAAACAAACAAACAAACAAAAACAAGTAATAAGATTTTTGTACCAATATTAAATAATCTAAGAAAATCCTTAGTCTTTGTGCACTCTTGATACTCTTGTAGTACTTGGGGTCTGTTTTCCACACCGTCTGTTGGAGCACATTTAAGAGTTGTTCATAAGCCACCTCCTCACCTAGCACCAGACCTCACAAAGTATGTTCTGAGAGCTGACCTCATCCATGATTGCAGTTTATTCTTCTCTATTTACGATGTACCTGGATTCTTTCTAAAGATTTACTTCCTTTATGTTGTATGCATGAATGTTTTGCTTACATGTATACATGTGCATTCTGTGCATGCCTTTTGGATCCCCTAGAACTGGGGCTATAGATGAATGTGAGCCAAAATGTGGGTGCTGGGAATTGAACCCGGGTCCTCTGCAAGAGCAATGCATGCTCTTAACCGCTGAGCCATCTCTCCAGCCTCCTGTACCTGGATTCACCCCTGATATAATTGGAATCTGTGCTGACTCCGTCGTCGAATCCCATGAGCTCTGTTAGTATGTTTGTGTCTCTGTGTCCTCTGGTTGTCTGATCCTGAGCTTGGCAGCCTGGCATGTCGTGGAAAAGCTGGAGATCTTTCATCCTTGTTGGATACCTGTTGCTTTGCAGAACAACTCACCTTTTAACTAGTTCAGAGACTCGATTTGTTAGGGAGGCTAAAGTATGTTCAGAGATAATAAGCCGTCAGTTTCAGATGGCCTTGGGCTTTGACTGTTCCGTGGGATCAGCAAGCTCAAATCTCCTCAAGACCATGAAGCTGTCATCATCGTTTCTGAGAACCAGGTTTTTAAAAGATTCCACGGAGCTTTATGCCGGATTGCTTTAATCAGGGTGGGGGCTCCACAGCCATGAAACCAGGAATTCTTTGGGCAAACCATTGTTCTTTGGGCAGAATGCTCGGATGCTTATTCATAAAGGTACCAGTTGAGCATCCTCTCACACTGGCGTGGTTTTGAGATCACTGGCCTACAGAAACCCAGCTCAAAAGACAGTTTTTTTAAAGCTGAGTTCCCCACATCTTCTTTTCACTTGAGAGTTACAAAACTATTCACAAAGATACCAAAATAGCATAAGTGCTACTGTGATGAGTTTGGCCTTGTCCCTACAGATCTGTGAAGGCCTCCATCATGAGAGGAAGAACAAGGCCAGCCAGGCGTATCACATTGTTCCAGCTCTCCCCGGATGAGCTGCCGACTAAGAGATTTCTGTTCTCTTGGAGACACCATGGATGTAGTCAGACTGGGGAACAATGACCTCAGTCTGCCACTCAGCAAAGGTGAAAGGCGCCAGTGGCCGGTCACTAACATGGTCCAAAGCTTACCAGACCATATGAAAAGACATCACAGAGCCAGTCACATCCCGGATGCTTTTCTTGTTATCGGTAGAGATAGAAAGTGATGCTGCCATTAAAATGGGCAGGGCTGAGATCGGGGAAACCGGCTGTCATTCCACTTACCCGCTGCACTTCTGAGGCCTGTCTCGTTAATTAACGCGTCCGTGGCCAGGTCAAGCCACATGGCCACCGCGACAGTCATGATAACATTACAGCAACAAGTGCTGTTGGTATGACGCGGAGCTTGACTCCCGTGTGCTGTCTCACTTTGTAACCTCGCAGAAAGACCGTGAGACACGGACCATGACTGCTCCCGTCTTCCGGAAGCCCAAGGATGTTCATGTCACATAATGAGAGCTAGTGGTGGCTGCCACAAGGACCCAGGCTGTGGGTTCCTGCCTCCAAATCCATGGCGTCGGCACCGTTTCTCGTTCGGCTCACACTGTCGAAGAGAGGATCTGAGGGAGTGAGACGGGAATGTGAAGGCACCTGACAGTCGTGCTAAGAACCAAAAGCCGTGTTTGTCCCTGGCTGCAGTCTCACCACTGAGGCCCAGCAACTGTTGTTCTGACCTCTGGCGTGGCTTTTGAGCTCCGGTTCTTTTCCTGAACCTCTGCCTAGAATTCTGACCTTGCTGACTAAACCACCGGGAAAACGGACTGGTTTGTTGCTCCTGCTTGTTTGGGGGTTGCTTCCTCCTCTCCTATTCTTCTGCCCATGAATAGCTCTCGGCCTGGAAGCCTGCCTGCTTTCCCCCAGCGCTCTTCCATATCCTCATCCGAACTTCAGAGCACTTGACATCTGGTCTGAGCTCTTCTTTTTCTCCCTCTGAGTCCCGGCTGTCTCTTCTTAATCAGAGCATAAATGTGCTGAGCAGTCGGCAAAGGCGCCCATCCTTCCTCCAGTGCAGTACGAGTTCCTGTCAGGAATATTCTCATACCATTGTCCTGGTGGGCGACATCAAGAAAAGGAGTAGCCCCAGAAGTGAATTCTCCGAGCAGTTGGGTTCCGACTTGGTGTTAGGAATGCGGGGCTTGAGCCCTTCAGCAATGCTGTGTGCACTTGGGTGCATTTTGCAGCCGAGGGGAGAGATGAACGTTTTAGGAACCCAAGTGCCCTTCCTGAGTATCTCGTGATGTGAGAAGTTTCAGTTTCCATGAGTTTTCGGTATTCCAAGTCTACTGGATTCACAGCAGCCCTCAGATCTGCCTCCCTGCTTCAATGGCTCCCACTTACTAAGTGCCGGTCGTGTCCAAGAGACGAACATCCCGAGAGACTTACTGTCCAGTGCTTCTAAAAGGAAGGCAAACAGAGACTAGGTTGGCCAGGGATCATATCAGATGTGCACCCATCTTTGCCAGGGAGTAAGTCCTGACTTAGTGTATAGATCTTGGCTCTCGTCCCTGTTGGATCCGTAAATAAATATGTAATCCAGACAACCTGCTGAGTACTGAGGTTACAGACAGTGAGTGAAGAATCATTCCTAAAGTGGGATTCCCCACTTCCTCCCTGACCCTCAGCAATTTCCCAAAGGATGGGTTGAGATTATCAGAATTCTGACTGACGAACCCACTGGCCTGTATGTAATATCTCTAGTAGAGTGTGCACACACATGTTATATGCAGTGTAGCGTATTGTTAGTTAAAAGGTGCCTGGGTACATTCTCTCTGAAACTGAACAGTGGAAAGGCTGTCAGACTAATGTACAAGGTCTAGATTATTCTTGGAACTCAGGGATACTTTTTTTGAGTCATTTCAACTAAGTTAATGGAAATGGTTCCCCCCCCCTCCCCCGCACTGAATAGGAATTTCTTTTTAATTCTCTTTTGTGGTCACCTAATCATAATCTTATAATCATACTACTGTCTTTCCCTATTAAATATGAGATTGGTAAAGGAAGAAAAAATATGTCCAGTGGCCAAGATTCTTTTGAAAAAACACGCAAAGTTAATATGGGTCTAAAATAAATAGATAGTTGTTTCTCTATCTGACCACAAAATAATACAGATCTTGGGAACATTTTCACACTATTCATTTTAAAATAAAACAGAGAAAGTGCTCGCAGATGAGTGCCACGGGAACTACAAGGATGTAGGTGTTGTTATGAGAAATATATACAAAGGGGAAAGAGATAACTTGATGTGCCGTGGCTGGAAGAATTTGAAAACTCCAAATGTCAATTTTTTTTTCCATGACTTAATGAGACCTTCTTAAGTACACATAAATATTCCATGGAAACTCCCACTTCCAGATTAGGGAATTTCTCTGCTCCGGCCTTTTTTTTTTTTTTTTTTCCCTCTCCAGTTGTTCTCTACATGAATAGAGTTTCCTCGCTATCTTCATTTGGGAAATTTTTAACTTCACTCTGCGTCCCTTCCCAGCCTGCAGTTATGTTGACAGCTTGGTGATTTATTTCGGTGGCATCGTGACTAGAGAGGGGTCACATCTGTAAAGCAACTATGGTAACGAAGTGACATATGAAGATACAGTAAGACAGATAAGCTATCTCCCCCAGTTATGTCTTGGCCAACTTTATCTCCACTTTTATGGCCCCAGATGGGCTACCATTAACCCATGGGGGGGGAGGAGCTGGGGGGGGGGCGAGCTGGAGGAGGCCTGATAGATTTAGCCATTGAACTGCCATATAAAGTGAGAGACGCTTTGGAATTTTCCCACTCATTGGCTGTTCACGTGGCTTAACCAGCCCCAGCCAAAAGAAAAACACAGCTTAAGGAAGAGAGTGCCTGAATTAAGTCTGAAAAGAGAGCATAATTGCTCATTTTTGTCTCTCATAATCAAATAAGCAGGCTTGGGAATTTACCAAGAAAAGCTATGTAAAACATGCGGTACATAATTTAAGCCCAAAAGGAGAAGTACAGCGAGAAATGAGAGACGGAAATTAAGTTCATTTATCTCATTGCTCCTACTTGAAGGTTTATCGCAGTACTAAGAGAATGTAGGACTGCCTCTGCCCTTAAAAAGTACTTTTCCTAGGAATCTGCCTATAGTGAGTTTTTTTTTTCCCCAGAAAATCTTTTCTTAGCATATGGGTGGGTACGAACGAGTAGGGAGGCACAGGAGTCAAGGGCATTGCTGGACAGCTGTTGTCAGCAGCTGGGGCTCTGAGCCTTGCTTCTGTCCCAGAGCTTAGCTCCACAAGGCAGCTCTTCAGTAGACCCTCCAGATCTAGAGCCGGTTAATTATCTCTGGCACAGGCGATACTAGAAGCAAGCTAGGGGCAGGCTGTGTATGCCATCTGCAGCTGTATTTCCAACATCTCTATTCACCCATGCCTGAGCTGCTCATGAGCCTTCCCAGGCTTGCTAATCACAAAGAGTGCTTCAGTCGTATCTCAGTGGAGATAACTCGTATGATTTGTAAGACCCAACCAGCTCCCAGCCAAGGTAGTGAGAAGAACCTTGCGTGGGTCCACTCAAAACTAGGGGCTCAGTAGAGTAAACCAGATAAGACAAAAACCACCCATGGACATTCTCGTTTATGCTAACATACATGGGACATGACACCAGTAATTTTATTGGTTGTTTCAGACATGGATTAACATCATTAACACATATCTCAGCAAGGATGGGGGTCAGAATGCATACTTTTCTGTCTTACTCTTCTTCCAAAGTCATGAAACTATGTCGTGTATGACCAGTGTAAAGGTTTAAATTGGCATCTTTTAAGGATGAATTTGAGCTCTTCCTTGGTCCTTCCCCTTCCCCTGCTTCTGATTTAGAGAATTCTCTGTAAGAGAAAATAATGTGGAGCAAGTAGGGAGATATTGGGGGGAAAGGGGGGTTGTTTCAAGACAGGGTTTCTCTGTGTAGCTCTGGCTGTCCTGGAACTCACTCTCTAGACAAGGCTGGCCTCGAACTCACAGAGATCCTCCTGCCTCTGCCTCCTGAGTGCTGGGATTAAAGGTGTGTGCCTCTGTGCCTGGCTGAGGTTACAGTAACTTAACACATTATAAAACCTAAATGATCAAATCATTTATTTTATGATATATTGCTGTGGCCTTGGAGTTTGAACTGTGCTTAAACTTTATATTTTGATCAAATTTATTATAATCACAATGTCTTAATTTCTCAACTGGGTAAAGTTCCTAGGAAATGCTCAAAGTATTGGTGGTGTGTCTCAGAAACACAACATCTGGTGCTAATTCCTCAAAAATATTAATGTTTTCCTGAAGATGTTTTTACTAATAGTTTGTTGACCTTTCTTAGGATATGAAACATCCCTACATTTTAAGTAAATACAAAAAAAGCAGGATGGACCATATACATTCATTTATACTGCTGAATAATATAAAAAGCTTCCTTCCAGACTTCTGGCCTCTCAGATTTGAAACGAAAATTGGTGACTGACTGTCTGCACCCCTGACACAATCCCGACAGCTCTTCCACAACTATGTCTTCCAGACAGTTTAGGGTGCTCGGGAAATCTTTGAAAAGTCATTGAGGAAAGCACCAGGTGGAGGAGAGCAGTCGTTCCCACCCAGATGCAGCGTAGGAAAATAGAAACTGGATGTAGACATACCAAAGACCCATTTTTGTTCTTTGTTGCTTCCAGGTTCAGCAACCATTTCTAGAATTCTGCTTCCAGGTTCAGAAACCATTTCTAGAATTCTTCAGCCCAAAGAAGCTGGTCCAGGGTTCCCTTTAGAAATAGTTGTAGACAAAGGCAGTGACTCCCTGCTCTTCCCAGCTTTCTTCCTTTGGAGGACATTAAGGTATTAATTTAATTACTCAGCCGATTCAATAGGAGATTGAGATGGACTTTCAGGATGATCCTGTAAGCAGCAATTCACTTTGGATTACCCCTTGCCGAAACCTGCCTTGTGCAAGCTTTTTCCTGACCCTCACAGAGCAGACACTAAACTGTTTATCTCCTTTGCAAGAGGTCTAGGGATAGATCTCTACCCAGCCGGTTTCAGCAGACATCATATACAGGGAGAGCTCCAGAAGTTTCAACCCAGTTCTGTCCACCAAACTTGCCAAGGGCAGAAGACTGCCATTATCCTTCTGGGAGGCATGGACTATCTGGTCCATAATTTCAACATCACGCCCTCCTATCATACAAGAACACAAAATGTAGAGTGTAAATGAAAGTTTCCTTATACCAGGCCAAGATCCAGTAGATAATTTCCATATCCAAAGGGCTATGATAACCACTAGTGAAAAGGATGGAATAATAACCATTTCTAATACACAGATTCCAGGATATTGTGACGTTGGGACAAGCAAAAATGCATGTTTCACATACTTCAATAATATGCCCTCTGTACACAATTATAGTTTCCAGACTCTACAAAATCACTTCTTTTGTACTAAGAACTTACTTGGATTAAAATCTGTTTAAAAAAAAAAAAAGAAAGAAAGAAAGAAATGCCAGGTGGTGGTGGTGCATGCCTTTAATTCCAGCACTCACTCCTGAAGCAGAGGTAGGTGGATCTCTGTGAGTTCAAGGCCAGCCTGATCTACAGAGTGAGTTCCAGGACAGCCTGGGCTACACAGAGAAACCTGTCTCTAAAAAAAAGAAAGAAAGAAAAAAAGAAAGAAAGAAAGAAAGAAAGAAAGAAAGAAAGAAAGAAAGAAAGAGAAAACCTCACCAGTCTTTCAGAAGTATAAATTCAGTATCACTTTAAAATACCTCAGTTCAGCATGACAGCAGAAATGTCTTGCGTCAGAGCTCATTATTCAAAATAAGGGATTGGACTTCAGCTTTCTTAACCATATTTTCTTACTCAAAAGACAAAAGAAATTGCCCTGACATAGTAACAGGACCAGTTCTGAGATTGTATATTAATAGGTTGGGTGGAAAGCGGCCTCTGGTTGATGAGAGCAGCTTTTTCTGTAGCCTGTTCATGCTTGGATGTTTTTGTTGTAATGATTTCATAGAAATGGAATTACTATATAGGCTCACATGCAAGGAACTGAGCACGCTAATGTTCAGGGAGTATTGAAAGGCAATATTCTGTGACTTCAGATAAAATATTAAGAGACAGCTAGTTGCCTGCCTATGTGTCCATTAAAATTCAACAGTTATTCCAAGGGACGCAAAGTGGCGGCGCCAAGGACACAGACATGCATTACCACCCAAAAAGCTTTTCAACTTTGCTCCGGCTTGTATTTGAATAGAAAATGATATACTTATTTGTTAAAGGTAATAAAATGAGATGTCAGATATTAAGGTGACTCATAAAAGTTAGCTATTGGAGGTTACGATATCGCAATAAATATTGTTGGGTTCAGCTTGATCTGTTGAGCAGAACTTGAATAACTCCAGAGTAAATTGGCAGTTTTTTAAAAATAAGTGATTTATTGAGTGTCTCTGTTTTTTTTCCATATTAATTGATGACTTTGCAGTGTACATACTTGTCAATATTTTCCACCTAATACAGGAAAAAAGAAGAATGGAAAAACGTTAATTTTAGAAGCATAAGATAATGGTTTACCTCTTGCATTTGACCATGTTGTTGGAGGTCTTCAAGGCGTCCATCCAGAGTGACTTACTCTACCTAAAATATTTTAAATGGACATTTTAGAATCAGTCCGTCGTCAGCAGCCTTTCTGTACATTTAAGTTTTCTTTGTCCAACTGAACCAAGGGTGGTTATGCTGAATGCTGTAGGTGAACACATTGAACATATTGCCTGCTCTGGGGAAAGGTGGTCAGCAGCACATCTGGAACACACCCAGCTGCGTAAGGCGTTGGAATAAAACATGGGGCTCCTCAAGACAATTGTGTTCTGATCCTCAAACATCCTGGTCTGTATTTTTCTTTCACTTCCTCCCCTCACGTCAGACTCCTAATCCTATCCATTAATCATATCATGTACACCAGAAACTAATATGTACATCACGACTGAGGAAAAGTATCCTTCGGAGGTGGAAGACTGCCTTTGTGAACTTGGAGAACATGTTCCCTTACCACACCCTTAGAACTCAGTAAAAGTAAAACCCTATCCCTTCCTGCGATTATTACACACTCTTTAGTGTCACTTTAATCTTTCCAAATATATTTTTCCACAATCTATTCCCTGAAAGTAAAAGTTTCTCTTGAAGTTCACATCTCAAATGTCAGTCAAGAGTACAAGGATCTAGTGTAAATATGCACACGATGTTTCTTTACCTGCTAGCTGTGTGCTGAAACCGTGTCTGTGGAGTTCAGAGTCTGCCCCAAGTCCTTGGTCTGTTAACTCTCTAGAATATAGCACTCCTTCCTCACTGGGGTAATCTTTAATGTGGTTTACTTAGAGCTGATACATGTGTTCTTCTTATGCTTCACACTTAGAGTTAGAATAACTTTTGATACGACATTGGCAGTCTTGTGGTTGAGGGCTGGAACAGAACCATTATTTGGGGTGACTAACTAGGGTGGTGATTTTAAAGAGTGAATAGATTTGGAAACTAGAGATGTAGCTCATAAATTTTAAGAGACTGTGGGACAGAGGGTCACTGCATCTAAGTCATTATGTCTTAAAGCTTGCTTAGATTTTCCTTTTTTTTTTTTTTGGTGTTCACTGTTGCCTACCAGAAAGACTACTTTAGTCATTGAAGGAAAAAGAGAAATCTTATACCAGTGGGAAGCGTGTGTAAATTTATCAGGAGGATATCCTTTAATAAACCACATGTTATAATAGAAGTGGAGATAAAGCATGATGCCCTCATCCGGGCCTCTTTTACCAGGAGAATGCTGGTGGAACATCTTGTGAACAAGTCAGTGTTGTCTCCTACATCCAAAGGGTTGAATCACTGTCCTGTTTTAGGAGGCAGATAAAAATGTAGAACTCTTGATTGTAGCGGCGGCAACACATATTTTGGTCTGTCTTCCTTAGTAACGGGAGCTGAAACTTGAGAAGACAGTGTGGACGAATGGATGGAGTGCTGGATGGCAGACTAGGAAACTCTGCTCCGTTCTATTCCCAGCCTGCTCCTGGGTTGCTATGTAAACCTAGATAAGCCACTTATGCTCTGCATCTCATACTTTCCATCTGTAAAAATGTAGGTAGAGACACTCAGTACTTGGCCATTTCACAAAGATAACGTAAGAAACGGCTCGCTTTGAAGACGTTTGGGCATCTTTTAGTTGAAAGGATGCTGTGTAAATACGTCGAGGTCTCTTTCCTACTGCCTAGCATTCCATAAACCGTCTCTTCCCAGTGAACCACAGAGCGGGTACCATTAAATCAGTTCTGTACTGCACTGTTGGTAAGAGTGGGCTTCCGAAGCCCAGATGTGAATCTTGGGTCTTCCCCTTGATCCTGCAGTGATCACGGACAAATCAAAGTCCTCAGTTTTCTCGTGTGTCACATGAGGATAATGGTAAGGACCACCGCAGCTGAGGGCAGTGATGCTTCAAGGTACTTATGAGTAGCACATACACAGTATAGAAACAAAACAAACAAACAAACAAACAAACAAATGCTTCGTGTGTGCCAGAGTCTACACTTACTGTCCAGAGCAGTTCTTCCTTCGCAGAATGGAAGCTGGTCCTTGCTCCTCAATAGTTACATCTCACTTTGCCTCTCTCACTGGCCTCTGGGCCCAGGGCATAAGCTCTTAGCCACTATTATCCATCACATCATCTGTCCTAAGTGATAGAGTGTCACAAAAGAAAATCAGGTGTTATTCTAAAACGCGTATCTGATCTATTAATTTTTTAAAATGCTGACATATAGGAGAGGTACTGCAGAATAGGGAATCATTGACAATGGACAGTTATGTCTTGATCATTATAGAAAATAAGCTCAGGGGCTCAGGAGAGGGCTTGCTATACAAATATAAGGACCTGAGTGTAATTGCCCGCACCCATTAGAGAGACGGGGGTGGGGGCAGGGTGGGTAGAGAATAACCAAAGAGAAAGATCTGGGTAGGCAGATCTCTGGAGGTCACTGACCGTCCAGTTTAGTGGTGTCAGTGAGCTCCCAGTTCGGTGAGAGACCCGGCCTCAAAAAATGAAGCAACAGGCTGAGCAGTGGAGGCTCACACCTTTCATCCCAGCACTTGGGAGGCACAGGCAGGCAGATTTCTGTGAGTCTGAGGACAGCCTGGTCTACAGAGCGAGATCCAGGACAGGCTCCAAAGCTGCACAAGAAACCCTGTCTCGAAAAAACAAACAAACAAACAAAAAATGAAGTGACGAATGATTGAGGAAGATAACCAACATTCATCTCTGGCATCCACACACGTGCACAAATGTGTACACCTACAAAACGCGCACGCACACACACACACACACACACACACACACACACACACGCATGCACAAAACAAAACTTTACAACTTTGATAGATAGTGATGGAAGGCCATATGCAACATTGACCTCTCTCTGGCTTCTACATGTAGACATGCACACACATATGCTATAGACTACAAATATACACGATATAACGTACCCTTATAATACATGAGCTCAGGAAGAAATAGAAGAATGGGTATATTTAAGTTGAGTTAGTCTAACCTCACTTATCTGACGTCTGTAGTGATGTCCTACCAGAAATTGTTGTTTGGGGGTAGCAAAGAGGGTACAGACTGCTGAAATACAGGACAGTGGAGTGACGGGGGGTGGGGGTGGGGTAGCACTGTGGTCCAGCACTTGCCTCACGTCTGTGGAGCCTTGCTTTTCACACCCACGAGAAAAAAAAGTGAAATATTTGCATTATCAAAAAAATCTTAATAAAGATACTTGTTTCATGAGTTAATGACAGCACGATATTGTAAAAGTTTAGGATGAGATGGAAACTATTGATGGGCCTTTTGTAATTACTGTAGTGTGGGATTTCAGAGATTGAATACTCTCTCAGGGGTAATAACATGTTTCATCGATTCTTTCTTCTTCTCTTTACGTTATTAGAACCAACCTACATCACAATTGATCCACCCGCGTGCGGGGAGTTAGCCAACTGCACCCTGAGAGAGAAGGACTGCATTTATGGCTTCAAACTGGATCTCAATGGCTGTCGAACCTGTCAGTGCAAAAACAGTAAGTAGACAGATGGTTTTGTTTTTTTTTTCTTCTCCCCTGAGCCTAATAGGATCTTGTCAAAGCATATTATATGATTGAATATCTTTTCACTCCCGTTCAGACATTGCCTTGACAGCCTGAAAAAAGGGGGGGGGAATGGTGATAAGCTTAGCATAAACAGTTTTGCAGTCATTTAGAGAGTACTCTTGCCTTTATGGTTCCCATCTTGGTTTCACTGTGTTCATCTTCGGGAAGGGTTGGATATCTCCTTGCAGCTCCACTTGCAGAGGCGTTTGCAGCCTTGAGTGGCTTGGGAGCACAGCCTCATAGCCTTAAGTGGACAACCTAGAACTCCCTTGCTACGGTTAGCCAGTGACAAGAACGTTGTGTTTTTCCCTTTCCGTATGTGGCAGCCATAATCCTTTAAAAAAAAAATGCTTCACTCAGGATCTGGGGAGATGGCTCAGTGAGAGATGCTTGATGCAGAAACATGAGGGCCTGAATTTGGATTCCCCAGTACCCATGTAAAAAGTTGGGTGTGGTGGCATGCACCTGTCACCCCAGCCCTGGGGAATTGGGGTTGTAACAGACAGACATGACGATTTCTGGAGCTTGCTGACCAGCCAGGCTAGACAAAATGGAGAGTTGTAGGTTCCCTGAGAGACCCTGTCTCAAAAATAAGGTGAAAAGTGATACTGTAAGACACCCAACATTAACCTCTGGCCCACACATACACGTACATACAGAGATAGACAGATGCACGCATGTGCGCGCGCACACACATACACACACACACGTGCACACGCAGAGAGCTTCATTTTATCAACCCCAGTTCTGCCTCCATGTAGATTCCAATCATGTCTTTGAGCCGTGACCTCTGAAACTAGATGGAATATATGACATTTCTCCCACAGGGGAAAATACACCCTACACGTTTTAAAACTGTTTTGAATTCTCCTAATTCCACAACCAGAAT
The DNA here is from genome assembly GCA_902168325.1 of Peromyscus nudipes. Lineage (NCBI taxonomy): Eukaryota > Metazoa > Chordata > Mammalia > Rodentia > Cricetidae > Peromyscus > Peromyscus nudipes. The sequence continues at coordinate 19,497 of CABHPH010125481.1, forward strand.
AAGCATCCGACCGACATCCCCTTCTCCATCACCAATATGGCATGCTTTCTAGAGCTTGGTCTCTTCTGCCTTCTGACACATGGGGTATCATTGTCTTACCCAAAATGTGGCTCGGAAACAGACGAAACAAGACCTCAGAATTTGGTCTGAATTCAACGCTGTTTCTTGCGTGTGTTTGCATGAGCTCTTTGGCTTGCACGCTGTGGACTGGTATTGAGTTTATAAGCAGCCAGTGCCCCTGAGGACTTTTAGGTTAGCTGCTATTAGGTGCTTCTCTGTTCCATGTTAAGATGTTGCAGTTTTTGAATTCTGTTAACATAGGGCCAAATATAACCAGAAATTTAGGCTAATAGTTTCAAGCCATTTTCCAAGTAGATGAAATTGTTTTGTTTTTATCTTGATAGTGTGATCTTATGTCTTATGCCTCCCAGCTTATGGTAAATAAGTACAACTTACATGCCCTCCTAAATCACTGAATTAAAAGAAATTAAACTGTATAGAAACAAGGACAGAACCCGAGTAACAAAGAGCTATCAGGTCATGACATTGACCATCCTCTCCACCCTTCAAATGGCGCATGTCAGCTCCAGCCCCACAAGGTCTTGACACAACCCTCTTGCAGTCCTGTCTGAAGTCAAGGCTCATTACACCCACAAGGCTCCTTTACTGAGAACTCTGTTTTCAAAACAAACCAAAGCTGGTAGGGAGCCATTGTTCTTCCTAGACTTAACTTTGGGGGAGTTTGGAATCCTCTGCCTTTTTTTGAGTGACATTTGGCCTGTTTTCTGAAATCTTTCCCTATCATCTCTGATCTCTCCCAAACACAGACAATGATTCTATAATAAGCAAGTTCTCCATGGGCTTCAGGGTATAATTATCCTGGGCTTAGAGGCTTGGACTGACTGGTGGTGAGATTGTACACTTCCTGGGGTATGAGCTGTCTTGGTTGAAGGTGCCTCTCAACTGTAACAATCCATTGTCTGTGCCAGTATTTGATGAATGATAAAGTACAGTCTAGGAGTTGAATAATGCCATGAACTCCAACTCCATACTAGCACCACGGCATCTGCACGGTGGGTTGTTACTGCTTCAAGGCTGTCTAAACCTGACATGCTCATAGTTGTTGCAATCTTAGGGCTTCAGGTAAGCCTCCCACCCACCCGGGGTGGTCCTGCCTTCCTGCACCTGCTCTCTGTGTGCTGTGAGGACCGGCCCTGGATCTGCGCACGTCTGCCTCTTAGGCTTTCCTTGGGAAAGCCAAGTCTGCTGGGGAATTGCCTTGGCAGCCTCGTGTGTTTACAGAAATCGCCAACCTTGTCTTCTTAACACCAGGATAATTGGTAGTTGGGGCAGGAAGTGTTTACATTGCAGGCCTCCCAGTGCCTCTGGAGCTATGGTTCTTTCTCAGTATGGGGTCATACCTAAGTTTTTTTTTTCCCTGAACGTCTATGAAGCCTAAAAATACAGAATTAAGGTTTGCCAGTTGCCTCACTCACTCTCTTCACCTGGCTTTGTTATTATAAAGTGTTGGCCACCCAGCTCCACCCATGTCAGGCTCCTATCATTTCATTAAACCTGAGAAGGGGTGTGACTCATTTGTCAACGAGGCAAGTGGACAGCTGTGGCCAGGCTTTCAAGCTGGAGACGGAGGAAGCTGCCCGCCCGCCCC
>CABHPH010125482.1:339-14281 GCA_902168325.1 Peromyscus nudipes
TCTGAGGTTGTTTCCCCCCTCAAACCGGCGAAGCATTCTTCACCCCGTGCATCCTATTTCATCTACAGACACAGTTTAATTGCTTAATTAGTCAGTTTATTTTTAAAAAGAGCAAGTTCTGCTCTGACCTTTAAAACCACAAGGCACTGCAGAAATACAGACAACATAGTTCTTTTCTTTTAAATTATTATTATTACCGACGGTGAGATTTATGTATAGCACCAAATTGGACTCTTTGATGTCCATAGATTGGTGGACACAGCATTGTGTATTTGAGAGGAATTGATGGAACATCTCTTGTTTGTCAGGACTGTATTTGGCATTCACTTCTAAGGATGGTAGTCAGATTTGCAAAAACAACAAACAAAATAAAATGAAACAAACTTAGAACCAGGATGGGATATGGAGTTAACCTAAAAATTCAGGTCAATAATCATGTTTTAGTATATTATGTCCAAGCTATGCTGTAGATATGTATACATTGGGAATATTTTGTTGTCCACAATTTATATTTTAAAATCTTAAGTTAACATAAAAAGTAATAGATATCATTATGGCATTTCCCATATACATATGTCATTATATTTGATCTTATTCATCATCCCCTCTCTTCCTCCTCATCCATTGTTTGATCTGTGCTTCTCCTGTTAGTCTGCTTGTATCAGACAAACAGTCCCTCCTGTGGCTTTCTTTTAAGATGTATTTCATTACCTTCTCATTCCCTCACCCTATTTCTTTTTAAAAATTCATTCCTTCTCTCACATAGTTACCCTTCTACTTACATGTCCTACACACACACACTCACACACACACACACACACACACACATACACACACTCACACATACACATCTAGTCTCTGCATATGTAGTATTTGTCTTTCTGTATCTAGTATATTTTGTTTAATTATCTCCAGTTCCATCCATTTCCCCGAATTGCCTGCAGCTGATTTTTTTTTCTTGGAGTATGGGCAAAATTCCAGTTTAATATATACCACATTTTCTTTATCCATTCACCTGGTGATTGGCTCCTAAACTGGTTGTGTTTCTCAGCTCTTAAGAACAGTGCAGCAGTAAACATGGATGCACAAACATCTCTGTGGCAGGTTGGCTTAGAATCCTTCAGATGTATGCTCGGGAGTAGACGAGCTGTGCCACATGGAAATTCTGTTCCTAGTTTTTTTTTAAGGAACGTCTACATTGCCTTCCCTTGTGGCGAGACCGGTTTACATTCCTGCCAGCAGTGTGTAACATTCATTTTTCTTCACAACATTACCCATGTTTGCTGCATCTTGTTTGATAAGCCATAGATATGCAGAGGAAGGACAACTGTGGAGTGGGACAATGGTGGCATGCTAAAGTGGCACTGGATGTTAAATAAAGGAGGGGTACATGGGAGGAGAAGAGGGCTGGATGGGGCTATAGAGTATGAATGTAGTCTTGCTGGTTTTAACTCCACTTCCCCAGAGGTTCTGTTCTGAGCTTCCAGGTGACAATCACACCACCAGATGTTCCTTTGAAGGTGGGTCTAAGATGTTAGTTGTGTCTCCTGGCAGTGCTTGAGGGGTCAAGTTGTGAACCTATTTTTTTTTTTTTTTTTGCCTTTGAGCTAGCCTTAAAAAGGTAGAGTTACGGATGCTGGTCTGAGCAGTGGGAAGTCCTTCATAGGTCCAATATCACAGTTGCTAGTAAAACCTGAGTGGTTATTTAGGAGCCCGGTTCTGAATGCTGGCCCCTCCTCCAACAGCCTTTTGTAAGCTTGGATCATACATTCGGTTCCCATCTTCATAGGGTTATTAAGGTGGGTCTTGCCTCTGTGTAGTTCCCAATATTTACACACCACTTTCAATGTGTCTGCGTACCCTGCAGCCATGTCTCTACCTCACCGAATGCTGCCCGGTTCTCATCCAGTTTCTTCTTCATAGATTAGATTTGGCTAACTGTGTTTCTGTGTGTAGTCCCATGACACTTGTCCTAAGTCTCCTGAGAGGTCAGGGCATATAGAACTTCTAGCCACTGGGCTGCCGAATCACGAAGGGCTTTCCTGAAAAATCTCTTGCCTATCTCTTTTTGTTACTGTTTTGTTGTTTTCTTTTCTAGACAGGATCTTGCTCTGTACTCAGGCTGACCTTGAACTCATGGTGATCTTTGTGCCTCCCAAGTGTGGAGATTACAGGCATGAGACACTACACCTGCTTACCCCTTTAATTTTTTTCTTTTTAGATTTTCTTATGTGTATGGGTATTTTGCTTGCATGTGTATTTGTGCAACACAGGCCTTCAGTGCCCACAGAGACCAGAAGAGGATGTTGGATCCTCTGCAACTGTAGTTATATACAGTTGTTAGCTACTATATGTGTGCTGAGAACAGAACCTGGTCCTATGGAAAAGCAGCCAGTGCTCTTAATCACTGAGTCACCTCCACAGCTCCTATCTCTTTCCTATACTTTGAAATACTGTGAAGATTTTGAATAAAAATTTCAGAATTTGCATGTGTGTATTAGTGTTGCATGTGTGTGTTAGGTAACAATATTCTAATTAATTATCTTGTAATAATGATTATGTCGACATCTACTGAACATTTATGCAAACCAAAAGTTGATCTAAGTGTGCATGTATATTTCATTTAATTGCTAACAAAATCATGTTAGATAAGTGTTAGTATGTCATGTAGCATTTTAATTAACACTTACTCTTTAATAGATCATTCCCAAATATAGGCCATTTACAGTGATTCTGTGGTTTGTTAGTCTGAGTCATTCTGCTGGTGTCTTCTGGAGTCATGAACTTCAGTGAAACATAGCATTTATTTAGCTATAGAAGCTCATTTACCTTTCTTGTTTGTTTGTTTGAGACAGGGATTCTCCATGTAACAGTCCTGGCTGTCCTGTGCTGTCCAAATGAAGAAGCAGGACACCAAAGAAAGGACTGCCGAACCTTGCCAAGACAAGGTAGGAAGGCCCTTTAGAAAATCCTGCTTCACAGATGGAGTCTGCCAGATATGCTAGACTTATAGGCCAAAGATGGGTGCCCCAATGTTGCAAAGGAACCTTGAGTTACTGTCTAGGCAGCCAGTTGTTTTTTGGAAGTTATTTATTTGCACTTCCTGCCTTCTCAGTAAATATTATTTTCTTCTTGGGTCTTTGAGGGAGTTGAAGACTAGATAGTTACAGTTATAGTTTTCCTTGTTAACATATTCAGAATAGAAACTCATTAAAGAGGTGTAAAGTGTGTAAGTTTGAAAGACATCAAAAGGTAGCTTTTGGTTGGTAATACAAGTTAGGATAGAAAGTGTACAACATTTTAGACTCACCAAAATAAGATACATAATGGAGTATTTTTTTCTGAATTTGTCAAATGTTTATGGACTAGACATTGTTAATGTAATTCTTGACTGTATATATTGTATATAGTTATTTTAGTTTTTCTTATATTAGTTATAATCTTTTATTATTTTAGACAAAAAAGGGGAAATGTGGGGATATATTTGCCTGATAAAATTGCCCAATAAAATTTGCCTGAAGATCAGACAACAGAACAAGTCACTAGAGATGCTAGGCAGTGGTGGCACATACCTTTAATCTTAGCACTCTGGAGACAGAGATCTGTCTGGATCTCTGTGAGCTCAAAGCCACCCTGGATTACATGAGATTGATTCAGTCTAGGAGAGAAACAGAGCCAGGCAGTGGTGGCACACATGTCATTAATCCCAGCACTAGGAAGGAAGTGATGGCTGGGTGGAGAAAGGTATATAAGGTGTGAGGAGACAAGAACTAGAGGCTTTCGGCTGAGCTTTTCAGGCTGAGTCATAGAGGAAAGATGTGGCAGTGACTTGTTCCTTTGTCTCTTTGATTTTCCAGTATTTACCCTAATATCTGGTTCTTCTTTTTTCTCTAGTTACAAAAACAATTTAGAATTTGTGTTACAGTCCTGAATCTTCCTCTATAGTCCAGGCTGGCCTCCAACTCTCAGAGTTCCCCATGCTTTTGTCTCCCAAGATTTTGACTGGATTAAAGTTGTGTACCACCACTGCCAGGCTTCATTTAGCTTTTTTTTTCTTTCCAATTTTACTATATTTTACTTTATTATTCATCCATTTCATACATGTATAGGATATATTTTGGTCATATCACCCTCCCTCCTTTCTTCCCTAAGATCCTCTCCAACACACTCATGAACCTTAATGTCTTTTGTGGAGACCCACATAGGTTTCCTATTGAGAACTTACTCAGGGTCTGAGAATCTAAGCTTGCTTTACCCAGCGGAGCTGCATAAGGGGATGATTTGACCCTGGGTGTTGTTTCCAGGTGTTTGGAAGGGGTTAAATTTAGCTGGGTGGTGGGCTTTGATCTTGCAAGGGGCAGGCCTTTTGTCCCACCCCTTGGCATTGTTATAAACAGCCCTTTTGAATAAATGGAATGGGCCACTGGGTATTGATCCAGGCTCCCCTGAAGCTATCCTGTGTTTCTGTCTTTCTTCTTGTTAACTAGGTCTCTCTTTCTATCTAATATTTTCTTATCCACCTCTCATAAGAACCCTTCAAAAGGACGAAGCTGGCCTCCCATAGTTCTTTAAAAAAATAACTTACTGTGTCCAGTTAGTATTTCCTACATGCACATGGGTGTAGAACCATGCAAAGGAGCATGGGCAACCTACCAAAGACCATGCTCCCAAGCAAAATTGACTCTCTCTTCCATAGCCTTCACTTACAGCCAATAGCTCTACATTAGAGGTGGGGCCTTGTGAACCCCTCCACTATCCATGCTAGAATTTGTTTTTAAAATCATCTTATAATTATTCCTGGAATTGGTACTTATTTAAAAATTTGCCTGTGGAGAACTTCGAAAATATGCAAGCACTTAGTTTAGCTTTTATAGGTAGAAAAGATAACTTAAATGATGAAGAATCTATTGCATCCATCCTTCCCATTCAGAGCAAGCTGACTGAGAGGGAGAGCAATGGAGAGTAATCTGTCATTTACTCATAAAATTAAAAAAATCTCATCCATAACTCTAGACAATTCTATGAAAAACATTATATCGGTGTTTTGAGCTAGTCTTCAGTGGGGTTAGATGCACATTTTGAGACATGAATGCATTATGGAAAATGATTTCTCTAAGCAAATAAAGATTTCATATCCTAGAAAATTAAGTTTCAGACCAGAATATCAAATCAGACAGATGCAATATCATTTCTTAGCATGTTGGGAAAAGTGTTGAGATATTTAATGCAACCTGGAAGGATTGTTCACTATTCCATGGACTGAGTGTTTCATTTTGAGGAGAAAACCAATTCATGCAATTTAATTTTTGACACGTTATTAAGTGCCCCAAAGTTCACTTATCTTTTTCTTATCTGGTGTTAAAAACTAATTTATTTTGATGTGTCATCAATTATTTACAAATTTCCCCTTTTCTCCAAATGATATGACACATTTTTATGGTTCTGTTTAAATCTGTATACCAAGGAATATGCCAAAAATGAAAACAGGTTGTACAGGAATCAGTACAATTAAATTCTTAGTACAATTCAAAATTTTCAATTTGAGGAAAATACATAGTATTTATTCAATGCTTAAAAATGATATATGTGTGTGTGTCAACACATGTGCAAGTGTGTGGGTGTGTGCTTGCTCCAAGGATAAAATGTAAGTACTGTCAGCAACTACATATTGTTATTCCATCTTTATCACCCCAAAGCTTTAAACTTGTCAAGCAACTTTGCTCATCCCCACTTCTGTCCTGTATAATGGGTATAATTACATGACCTTGCCTTAGAGATATGGCCGGGTATTTTTGTTCTTCTATAGATTTTAAAGTTGCTGTCTCTGGTGATGAAGACCATAGCTCTCACTGTGGTATTTTGTACTGGACAGTGATTGATGCAGAGACGGTAGAGGAAGGGATAGTGTTGGTTTTCCTACTATTAGCATGACAAATAAGGACGGATTATAACAGAATACAATGGCTAGCACCCTCTTGTCTCAGACTGTCTTATGTATCCACTCCCTCATGGAAAAGCCCAAAACACTTTAGTCAACTGACACAACTGATTCCACAGCTGTGTCCTTAAAAGAGTGGCATGGTAAATTGAACTCCATATTTTTTTGCGGGTGGGAGAAGTGGTTGTTAGAAGCCTTGATTCTGTCTCAATATATTATTATAAAAGATCTTGATCAACCAAAAAATACCCAAACTTAACTAAAGGGGCAAGCTCATGTACTTTGTAGGGATCTTGGGTGAGTTCATCAACATGAGGGATATAATGAAAACACTACATATCTTTAAAGTAGAAGGCATTCATATATTCAATCAATGCCTACCCTACACGATTATATTTGAAATAGTGTGCTTGGTATTGGAGACTCAGGGACGGAAAAGATAAGGCATGATCTATATTCATGGAGTTTGTAGACCTTGCCATCATTTATTTAATGAGAAGTAAGTACCATCTAGAGAACCCAGTGAATGATAATTCTCCATGATGTGATTTTCAGCTATATAGTAATAATCACTGCGATCTACATGCAAAGAACACTTTTATGGTTCAGACACGTGTACTATAGCTTATCAGTGCTTCGATGCAAATGATTTTTTTGCCAAAATAATCTGAAGGGATAGATTTATGAATAAAATAGGAAAACAGTTATTTATTTGCATGTATTTACACAAACACTGCATGTTTGTGTGTATTTTCAAGTATTTGCACGATCAGTGCTTGCTCCACCGGAAATCAGAATTTGTAAACTTTATGTCACGTGGTGCGGCTTTTGTTTTTCTCTTCTACCCTCATTTTTATGTGTTCTCTCATAGCCTTCTGGAAGCTTGGAAGGCACATTTCAAAGCTCTTCCCTATTATCACACTGAAAAGGTAGACCATTCAGCTCTTACAGACGGTGCAGATGTATAATACTGCTGCTGTCAGATTCCAGGGAGGGAAAGGGACGAACAGGAATTGTAGAGTGTGTTGTGATGGAGGGTAATATGAGCTCCATGCTCCATCCTTTCAAGTTGATGGCAGAGGGTGTGCTTGCATTTGTGACCCTTGCATTCAGACAGCCTGAAGAAGTTCCAGGGCTGTTCTGGGTGTTCCCATTTCCACTAAGCTTTCGGGTTGTTTTCCAGCCATGGTTGCCGTCATAGCTGGCAATGGCAATGATAATCGCTGTCACATGCTATTTCCAAGACACATGCAGTTATCTTGCTTGACTCTTTTGCTTTCTTACTTGACAAAGTTTCAAGAGGCAGGTAGTGTAACTATGTTTCTTTTTAGATGAAGAAAGTGAAATGAACAGAAAGGACTAGAAAAAAGCTATAAGATTGAGAAGTAGAATAGCCAGGATTCAGTGTAAGTCAGCCTGAATTAAAAAAATCTCAGAATGTTCATCTCCGTTCACCCTCTTAGGTAAAACAATAAGGCAGACATCAAGGGAAAATAAGCCATGTGTGAGAAAACAAGCTCAAATCGTGTGTGAGAAAACAAATCACTTGCACAGTGATGGAACTTAGCACACATGTGAAGTATCTATGTAAAAATATGATTATCCATTCTTCGCATTAACTATATATAACCAGAATAATAGATTTTATTCTCACTGTTTTTGTGAAGAAAATAGCTGTGAAAAGCAAAGTGAGATCTGAATTATCAACCAATTTAAAAAGCCAGCAGTACACTGATACCAACGCAGATTACTGTCGATATCCCGGTCAACACAGACTCAAAAGACTGCATTTAATCAGCGTAAGTCAGGGCTAGGAGATAGCTCTGTGGGTAAAGCACTTACAGCATAATCAAGAGGAACTGCTGTGGGATGTTCTGTATGGCAAATGTGATTGGCCAGTGGCTAGGCAGGAAGTATAGGCGGGACTAACAGAGAGAATTAAAAGAGCAGGAAGGCAGAAGGAGTCACTGCCTGCCAGCCGCCGCCAGGACAAGCAACATGTAAAGATGCCGGTAAGCCACGAGCCATGTGGCAAGGTATAGATTTATAGAAATGGATTAATTTAAAATAAGGACAGTTAGCAAGAAGCCTGCCATGGCCATACAGTTTGTAAGCAGTATAAGTCTCTGTGTTTACTTGGTTGGGTCCAAGCGGCTGTGGGACGGGCAGGTGAAAGAGATTTATCCTGACTGTGGGCCAGGCAGGAAAACTCTAGCTACAAGGAACTGGGTTCAAATTTCCAGAATTCATGTAAAGGCAAGTAAGGCAGGTGCATGTATATGCATGCATACACTAAATAAGTAAAATGTTAAAACAAAACCTTTTTCACAGTTGAGCTAATATAAATGGAAAGAAGAAAATGATTTCCAGGTTTGGAGAAAAGGAGACAGGAAGGTTTTGTTCCCAGGGTAAACGTTTCAGTTAATGAGGATGAGTGAGTGCTGACACCCTCACAGGGTCTAGTGATGATAATTAACGATACTGTATTAAGTACGTAGGGGAAAACCATTAGATGTTTGAAAGAGAAATTATTAGCTAAGGAGTACTGGATAGGTAGAAATCTCTAGGACAAGAAACTAGCCTGTGTGCCACCCTCACATTTCACCTCAGGATAAAGCAAGCCTTTGTTTTAAACTGAGTTTCATACTGTACTGCTATCTATATGAATAATTCTTTGTGTGTGTGTGTGTGTGTGTGTGTGTGTGTGGTTCTTTGAGATAGAATCTCTGTGTATCCCTGGCTGTCCTGGAACTCGCTCTGTAGACCAGGCTCGCCTTGAACTGACAGAGATATGCCTGCCTCTGCCTCCCAAGTGCTGGGAATAAAGGCATGTGCCACCCAACCTTCTCCCCGCCCCACCCCAACTTCAATAATTTTTAAAGTAAAAGAATTATAATACCGGTTGGGGATTTAGCTCAGTAGTAGAGTGCTTGCCTAGCAAGCGCAAGGTCCTGGGTTCGGTCCTCAGCCCTGAAATTAAAAAAAAAAAAAAGAAAAAAAAAGAATTATAATACCACAAAAAGGGAATTAAAACAAACTAGAAATAACTAATTTTTCTTTTTTCCTCTCCTCCTCCTTCTCCCTGCCCCCATTTCTGAGACAGGGTTTCTCTATGTAGCCCTGGCTGTCCTGGAACTCACTTTGTAGACCAGGTTGGCCTTGAACTCAGAGATCCACTAGCCTCTGTGTCTGAATGCTGGGATTAGAGGCATGAGCTACCACCATCTGTATTTGACTTTCCTTCCTTCCTTCCTTCCTTCCTTCCTTCCTTCCTTCCTTCCTTCCTTCCTTCCTTCCTTCCTCCCCTCCCTTCCTTCCTTCCTTCCTCCCCTCCCTCCCTCCCTCCCTCCTCCCTTCCTTCCTTCCTTTTATTTTATGTTCTTTGGTGTTTTGCCTGCATGTATGTCTTTGTGAAGGTGTAAGACTCCCTGGAACTGGAATTACAGACAGGCGTGAGCTGCCATGTGGGTGCTGGGAATTGAACTTGGGTCCTCTGAAAAAGCAGTCAGTGCTCTTAACCCCTGAGCCTTCTCACCAGCCCTGACTCTGACTTTTCAATTACAACTTGATTTTCGTCATTTGAATCAATTTTCCTAGAAAGAACACAACAGTTTTCATAATTTCTGACTGTTGTATTTGCAACTATGGTCAGAGTTACCAGACATACATTCTTACTTGGACTTGTTAAAAATAATGATGAAAATTACTAGGACAAGAATAGATTTGTTTGAATAGACTTGTTTGTTTGAAAGTGAAAAACAAAACAAAATAAAACAAAACATTGCCATTATATCTCTCCAAGTGTCTCAGAATCTATCTCCATCATTCAGAAATTTGGCTTCAAGTTCCTGCACAGTCTGGATTCATTTCAGAGCTCCTCACCTTCTAGACCAACAACCCAGTCAGCATCTTATTTTTAAACTAACGTTTGACTGTCTAGAAGTCTTCATGTCAGTTTAACACTCAATGTTGATGGCAATATATGATATTTTCTCCTTTTTTAATCTATTAAAGTTTCAGTTTCTGTCTTATCTCCCCACAGATTCATTATAAAGACAATATATACTTAAAATCTGTCATTTTAGTGTGTGTGTATGGGTGCCTGTGCATGCGTGTGTGTGTGTGTGTGTGTGTGTGTGTGTGTGTGTGTGTGTGTGGTGTGCACTTGTGTATGCTGTATTATAAGCAAAGGGGTCAAGAGTGGTGGAAGACTGAAAACTTGATTATTAGAATGTTGTCAAGTGATTTCATAAGGAAGATCTTTAAATAAGGTATTGCAACACTAGAGTAATTCTTCCACTAAAATGAGTTAAGCTATGTGTGATTAAAGATATCAATTCCAGATATGTCTAGACACATTAGTAATTAATCTAATTTAATATTACTCTAATATAGGGGACTCAGGACAATTTTTTAGAATCATAGGGTCCTCAAAATGAATTATTAATCTAGCTGTTTTAATATTCCCCAAGTAGCAAATTTATTAAGAAAATTAATATAGTATTTGTGAAGCAATGCTTTACAAATGACATGTTTTTATGTCTTAATCCAGTTGTGTTATTACAAAATATTTTAGAATGGGAAATTTATGAGCAAAACAAACGTATTTCTCAAGCTTTTGTGTGCTAAGAATTCCAAGACCAAGGAACTAGCAGATCTGTGTCTGGAGAGCATCAGGTCTCTACCTCCTTGATGGTGCCAAAAATGTTGCATTCTTCAAAAGGCATAAACATCTCTGCACGTGGTAAGTGAGATTGCCAATAGCATTCATGAAGATGGAGCCCTTACTGGCTAGTCACCCACAATGGGACCCATCTGTTTTTATTGTTGAATTAGTGATTAGATGACAAAATGGGTTTGGGGATAAAAAAGCATTCAAACAAGCTCGTGGCAAAAATATCGCTAAACTGGAAGTTATGTAATTTAGACACAAGGTCCATTCTGTTGCTCATTAGTTAGAGCCACTGAAAATTATTTACTTTCTGTTATCTTAATATCATGATATTGAACATTAGGAATTAATTATCTTTATCATCTGTCCTAATATGATGATACAATAGCGCCAATCCTACCAAAAGGTAACATAATAATTTTTAGCTAGTAAAATGCACAGAACACAAAACCTAAATATTCATTATAAATTAGTTATATATTTTATATGCTGGATATTCAAAACCAGGATGTCATGCCTGCTAAACACACATTCTACTACTGAGCTACACCCCAAGCTTGTTTATCCATTTTTTCCCGAGCATTATTTTGTTACAAACATTTTTGAACACTCACTTTCACATACTAGAAATGAAGGTTCAGAAGGGTGAGAAAGGACATGAATTAAGAACAGTGGCCCCAGACTGGTCTGCCTTGAGTGGTCTATATGGAAAAATTAAAGTTGATAAGGCTAGAATTTAATAGGAAGCACTGGACTCATAGAAATAGGCTAACATAGGCCCCATGTAGATGCTGGCATGCAGTGATTTCTAAAGGTTTTACATCATCTTGGTAGAACTACTTGACTTCCACATCAAATTGGATGCCTTTATGAATTCCATGTTATCTTGTTTCCAATCTGGGTCTATTATTTTTTTACCCACCCTAAATTCCTATTTAAAGGGTAAACCATGACATGGTGATGCCAAGAGGGGGAATCAAATATTAAAATTTAAATACCCCTCTTCTAAAAATATTCATTCTGTATAATTTTGTTCTCACTTTTGCTATCAGATCTGCTCTTGTCTCAGAAAATATGGCCAGAAGACTGACGTTTTTAAAACTCTAAAAGATAGTTAATTTAAAAATACTTCATAAAAATCTGTGCTCAGCCGGATTCTGTATACTCCTAAAAAACAAACATAATTATACTTTATTTCTGGATATAACATTTTACTTTCCTACTACTGGGACTTTAAATTAAATTTTAGCACTTAAATATATAACTTGATCTTTGCCATTAAGTGTAAGCTAAAGATCACACCCCTAATGGGATTACGAGTCAGCTAATTTATTAAAGTAGAGAACTCAATGCCGTGACAGGATTCTGGGTGTATGTTGTTATGGTTCATACCAAGTCTCAGCGTTTCCAAAGAAACCAAGGAAAGTAACACAAAAGAAGATGTTAAAACACACACGAAGAATACTTCCAAGACTTCTCTAGGAGTGGACTCCTTACTCACTTGTATTAGAAACCATTGGTGTGAAGCATTTTTGCCATCCAAATAGTTCAGAGGGAAAAAAATCATTGAAAAATAATACAGATGAGGCTGGAGAGATGGCTCAGTGGTTAAGAGCACTGGCTGCTCTTCCAGAGGACCTGGGTTCAATTCTCAGCACCCACGTGGCAGTTCACAGCTGCCTGTAACTCTAGTTGCAGGGGATCTGACACCCTTTACACAGACATACATGCAGGCAATAATACCAATGCACATAAAATAAAAATAAATTAGTTAATTAAAAAAGAAGAAGAATACAGAAAATAGAAGGAGAAAATTCTGCACAAAGTGAAAGATGATAGGACTTATAAAGGAAAGAGAGCAGTCAGTGTTCAGGGAAGGATAGAAACTTTGAGAAATCATCAGTAAAATATCGTGAGAAGTTATAAATAATAGAAGAAGAAAAATAATGGAAATTGCTTTGTAGAAGGCAAGTTTCTCATTCACTTGAATCATTACAGATGGACAGGAATACCTCACCTTGGAGACCTTGGAAGAATTCCTGGGTCCGAGTGCTGTGTTGTTGCACAGCACTTGAGTCTCACTTTTATTACCAAATATTTCATCCTTGCTGCCCAAGTTATTACCATGGTAATTGTTGAATTTCTCATTATAGGAAGCCAGCATTTCATAAATATTAGATGTGGCTATTATTGGCAGACACAGTGTCAGTTTCTTAAGAAATATGGAAAAATTTTGTAATTTGAGGTGATTCATTATTTATCATTTTCCTAATTTTAATGAATGCAAGTGTCTCATATTCATTAAAAATAAAACAACAAAAATATTCATCAGATCATTCTTCTTTTGATTGATCTGCCCCATTAGCTAAAGATCCAGGCAGAGCACCTGGAAGCGCCTTAATTCTTCTTGCAAGAACATCATCACACTGAAATTATTCGTTCTGGAAGGCACTAATTTCATGCAATGCATAAAAGTTTTTTTTTTCCTGGATTGAGGCAAATTGACATTCCTATTTAAACTTCCTATTCACCCAATTCTTAGTAAAAAGCCATAACTAAATGGAACATATTAAACAGTGCCCATTTAATTTTGGAGAAAGACAGTTTGAAAGGAAGTTTGGAGGGTCAGTTTAGAATTGACTCTTTGCTTGCGTTATAGACAGGGCAACCGGAGAATTTTCTTTTATTTGTTAGCAAATACAAAGCTATGTGATACTTGTGCATATTAAGAGGCTTCAAGTGATGGCACAATTATTCATTCTTACAGAGATGTGGGAATCACTTGAGATAAGTGGGTATGCTCATTTTTTCACTGACTAAGGAACTTCGTGATCTTATTTTTAAGTAGATTGTAGAATCACTCCAACTAATGGTCATGACAGGGCTACTGCACTATGAGCTCACAGAGGCTGTGGTTGCCTGCACAAGACCTGCATAAGAGCAAGTCAGTCAACACACACACACACACACACACACACACACACACACACAAGAAGAGGGAGAGAGGTGAAGCTGGGAAGTGGATATGGTGGGTGAGATCTGGAAAGAGTTGTTGGGGAGTAGGGGATGTATATGAAAAAAAAATGTTGCACACATATGTGAAATTCTCAAAGGGTAAATATAAAATATATAAAGAATCGCTCCAACTGAGTCTAAACTCATGTACTTTTTAGTATATTGATGAGTAGAGAATAAAGCTTCTGAAGATGACTTCGGAAAATTTCACGTAGTTGAAAACAATATAAATAATTTAAAAAACAAGTAATCTTTGGTTCTTATTTCTCCAATTTTTCTTTATTACCATAATTTTTAGTTATCATACATGCCAACTA
>CABHPH010125483.1:0-22239 GCA_902168325.1 Peromyscus nudipes
GCATCAGCTGTCTGCACAACATTCAGCTGTCAAGCTTCATGGCACTGCCCACACTATCATGTTCATGAGGCCCCATAGGCTCTTCCAGCTGTCAAGCCACTGCTTAAGACCAGGGTTGCAGTGCTGCTATCTGTGGCCAGCACTTGTTCAACTGTCGATCTGTCCTGATGATGCCTAGCTTTCTTCTGCCACCATCCTTGACTCTGACTCCTGATGTATCTGCTCAGCATCCACTAAGGAAAGTGGGACAGGAAATGCCACTTGGGAGAAGCCTCTATTAGATCTAATGTTGCAACACCAGTGGACTTAGCATAGGAGAGAGCCACCAGTGGATTCAGTAAGCAGGCCTGGGCAACCTGCTTAAATAACCCAATTACAGGTATTTGGACCAATTATAGCCATTTGTTTGTCCAATTCTCCCTGTCCATTAGAGTCATAAAGGCTTGTATTTTTGGACCAATCACAGCCTTGCCACCAGAAATAGTGGTCCACTCACCAGGGAAATACTATCCTTCTAGCCAAGGTGGAAAATGGTTTACTGAGGCTTATGATTAGAAAGGTCTAGTTCAAACTCTTTCAAACAACCTTGGCTGTGGCTGTGCCTTCAGGAGCCAAGCAATCAGCTGCAGTATTTTGCCCAGTTGTCTCAAGGCATCCACGGAGCATTCGAGATGGCTAGTGTTGGCATAAGAGTTGTCCAGATGTCTGTTAGACTGACAACCCTTTCGTTTCAGAGAAATATTGGGAGAAAAAAGAAAAAAAAGTGCTATCCCCAGTGTATGTTCATTTCAATTGCTCCTCCTCATCCTCTGTTACTAGTTATTAGAGAAATTGAAGTTAATTTATGTCAATACAAAATCAAATAATCAAATACAAAATCCATACCATCATCATCTCTCATAATCCTGACCTATCACCGACTGGAATCTGGTTTGTGTAGTAAGAAAAAGGATAAAGTCACCTACTTTAGCTAGAAGTGGGATCCTCCTCAATATCACACAGAGCACAGAGAGGAACACTAGACACTCCCTTGGCATGATGGACTTTCAGAAGCAGTTGCCTCAGTCCTGTCTCAAGAGACCTTTGCCTCTGTAAGATGAATTGCTTAACAGTCTTATTAATAAAAAAAAAAAAAACCCAGAGCCAGATACTGAGGTAGAAACTGAGAGATCAGAAAAGCAGAAAGAAACCAGTCACATTCTTACCACTTGGAAATCCTCAGCCAAAGAGACCTACTTCCTGTATACCCACACTTTTATGCCTTTCTGTTCTGCATCTCACTTTCTGTCTTTGCCCAGCTGCAACACTTCCTGTCTGTCTGTACAGACCTCCAAACCTATATGGTTAGATGTGTGTCACCAAGCCTGGCTCTGTTCCCAGTGTGGCCTTGAACTCACAGAGATCAGGATAGATCTCTGCCTCCCAAATGCTAGGATCAAAGGCATGTACTACCATTGCCTGACTTCTATGTTAAATATAGTGGCTGGCTTTGTCCTCTGATCCCCAGGCAAACTTTAATAGGCTGAACAGTATTTTGGGAAACACAGTATATCACCACACAAGAAAAATAATAAACTCACCTACAACATTAGCTAGAAGTGGGATCCTCCTCAGTACCATACCAAGCACAGAGAGACTAGGACAACACTCCCTTGGCATGATGGACTTTCAGAAACAGTTTCCTCAGTCTCATCTCAAGAGACATTTGATACTGAGCTTCAAGCCTGTCAGAGACACTGCATAGAACTGCTTCCTCTGAGGCTGCTCAGATCACCCTGCAAGGTCCTGCTGCTTCTCTCATTCTCTTTCATTTGTGTAAATGAAAACTGTTGGCTCTGTGAAGCTTCAAGCAAGAAGACAGTGAAATTGTCAACATCCATCCTTCACTTGAATGTGGCACACTCTGAACAGCTAGTCAAATGGAGCTGCCTATCTTTGAGGTTAGGGGGAAGAGAAATGGGTGAGACAATGGGGTCACGGCCATGAAATTATTGTGCACAGCATATAAGGGGTGTGACATTATGTATGTCTGAACACCTGTGGGATATACAAAACAAAGACTGAACTCTAACAAATATTATAGATTTTAACTAGTAGCCTTGCATTCTTACTGTTTGCCAACAATACAAAACGCATCTCATTGAGAGAAGACAATAACGATGGGAGGACTGTAGGCAGGGATATTTGGAAAGCCTGAGCTCTGCTCAATTTTCAGTAAATTTAAAACTGGACTTTGGGAACTGGGGCAAGACTCAGTAGCAGAGTATTGTTAAATCATAGAACTGTCTAAGAGTCAGGATGAAAGACTGACAGAAATCAGGCCACACCCATTCAAGTCTATCCCCCAAAGAACAGTCATGAGCCTGTTAGAGAACTCAAGCCTATGTAGGAAAAGCAAGGTCAGCCCTCCACTGTGCAACTGCAAGGTAAGCTCATGGGTCTATCGAGTACCTGCTTCATGCCACTGGCATATAAGGTAGGCCATGCTAAGTCACATGATATGGAGTTTTATATCATTCTCCCCAAAAGCTGGGAATCAGAAATCCCCTTTGTTTGGGTTATTTGAAGACTCTTTCTTTCTGCTATACACAGCGCTTTCTCTCCTAATGCAGTTACTCTCTAGAATGTAAAGGGAAGGCTCACTCTCTCCCTTCCAAATCAGCCCATGGCCTCCCATGATCATGAGACTCTCCCCTATAAAGCATTTTCTGAAGGGCAATTTCATGTCAGCTCCTTTCCCAGACCTGGTTTTCCTTATTAATTTCTAACAGGTGCTTACCTGGCATGCACGAGGCCTTAGCATTTAGAAAATGGACATGCACTTTAAGTACTGCAAAATTCTTTACATTAAAAGTGGCTGCATTAACCAGAAACACATTTCACCTGGATTCCCCAGTGCCCACACCTGCCAGGACCTCAGAAAAATCTTCCTACCAGGCAACGCACAGCCACCAGAGAAGAACCAGAGAAGAAACAAAAATGAAGGAACAAAACACCCAACAAAGACAAGACAAGGCATCAAAACTTAAAATTACACTCTTCCTAATCCCTGATGCATAAATGCCAGCATAAAAACACAATCAATAACAGCCAGGACAGTATGTCTCCACTAGAGCCCAACAACCTTACCACAGCATGCCCTGAATATTCCAAAATAGCTGAAGCACAAGAGAAAGACCTTAAAATATCCATTATGAATAGGGTAGAGCAGTGGTTCTCAATGTGTGGTTCACGAACCCTTTAGGGATCGAATGACCATTTCTCAGGGGTAGCCTAAGACCATCTTGTGTATCAGATATTTACACCATGATTCATAACAGTAGCAAAATTACAGTTGTGCAGTAGCAATGAAATAATTTTATGGTTGGGGGTCACCAGAACATGAGGAACTATGTTAAAGGGTCATAGCATTAGGAAGGTTGAGAACCACTGTGATAGAAGTCCTTAAAGAGGAAATGAATAAATCCCTTAAAGAAATCTATGAAAACACAAACAATGGAAGGAATTGAGTGAAACTGTTCATGAACTGAAAGTGGAAATAGAATCAATAAAAAAATCAAAACTGAGGTAATTCTGGAAATGAAAAGTTCAGGAACTCGAACAGGAACCAGAGAGGTAAGCTTCACCAACAGAATACGAAAGGTGGCCACATTATCAAATTAACAAAGTCAGCCAGTCTTTCTTTGATTA
Source organism: Peromyscus nudipes (assembly GCA_902168325.1). Classification (NCBI taxonomy): domain Eukaryota; kingdom Metazoa; phylum Chordata; class Mammalia; order Rodentia; family Cricetidae; genus Peromyscus; species Peromyscus nudipes. Next base: position 3,691 of record CABHPH010125483.1, read on the forward strand.
CATTTTCAGAATCAAATTGAGTCAAAATTTTCTGTAAAAGAGAGCTGCCTTTAGGAAAATTATGTTACTATTAGGAATAGCATAGGAATGAAGAGAGTGGGATCATAGAAAGAGCTGGCCCTTTATGTTCCCTTTTCCTGAGGACTAGCTTTCATGGTACCAGAGGGCATGCTATGTAAGTTTCCAAATGAGGCCAGCAAGCAGCAGTTCTACCCAGCTCTGATGCCTATGAACCACAATAAAGATCAGCAAGGTGGGGAAACCCTAGGTTGCAATAGTAGCATGCACACCTTGGCAATAGTCAACAGCTCACTAACTACATTTAAGATCAACTCAACAAGAGGAAAATCATGCCTGGTTCTGGAAACAAAGCCAGCTATCCATGGCTAGTGAAGTCATAGATCATACAATCTACAGTCACCACCATCATAATCCCTAATTGCCTTAATTTGGGTTTTTATTGCTGTGAAGACACACCATGACCATGGCAACTCTTATAAGGGAAATATTTAATTTTAATTGAGGGGGCTCACTTACAGTTTCAGAGGTTCAGTGCATTATCATCACGACAGGGAGCATGGCAGAGTGCAGGCAGATGTGGTGCTAGAAGAATAGCTGAAACTCCTACTTCTTGCAGGCAACAGGAAGTCAACTGACACACTAAGCGGTATCCTGAGCATAAGAAACCTCAAAGCCTGCCCCCACAGTGATACACTTCCTCCAACAAAGCCATACCCACTCCAACAAAGCCACACCTCCTAATAGTGCCACTCCCTATGAAATTATGGGGGCCAATTACACACTAATACATTCTAAATATTTGTTCTTAAACACACAGGTAAGTGTAGTCATTACCCCTCATCAAGAAAATTTCTCTCTGCAAGAGATGGAGATCCACAACCAATCAAAATGCAGAGTTGTGGAGTCCAGTCCCAACTGAAGATACATCTGCAAAAGAACTCCCACACCTAAGACTTAGGTATCAATGCAGTTGAGGAGGCAGAAAGATTGTAAGTCACACTCTTATGGGGAGTTTGCTGTGAGATTGCATCTTCTAGTAATGTCAGAAGCTATATCTAGAAAGTATCACCAACATGATTGTCTAGACCTAAAAAGAGACAACAGCAACAGATATGCTAAAGTGGATGGGAAAAGCCCACAAATCCTCAGCCCTACACAAAGAATTACAGGCAACTAAGTAATCCTGTAAGCAGAAGACAGTCTTCCCTAGGAAGAGCACACCAACGAACTAGCCAGTACCAAATGGTCAGCCTTGAAAACATATACGTAGAAGTAGCATTATAGACTGAGCAGATTGTGTTTGCTTATTTAGGAATATAAGTATATCCATATACAAATGTGTATGTAACAACAATTAATTTTTTTGAGCCATGAGTTTAAAAGAAAGCAGTGACAGATATATGGGAGGATTTGGAGGGAGGAAAGGGAAGAGGAAAATGAAGTAATTATATTTTAATATCAAAAAATAAAATAACTAATTTTTTAAAGTTCACTGGGATGAGTAGATTTCAGGTCTGGGCAAGTGCTTGTTTGATTAACTATGTGAGTCTAGCTTCATTATTTTTCTTTGGTATTTGCAAGTTCTTTACAATAAAGGTTTTAGGGAGGTTGTTTTTGTTTTTGTTTTTTTGAGAGGGTTTCTCTGTGTATTTTATAGCTCTGGCCCTCCTGGAACTCTCTCTGTAGACCAGGCTGGCCTCAAACTCACATACAATAAAAATTTAAAATCTAAAAAAAATTGAAACAAAAAAGTTAACACCCTCATTCTTTCATGACTGAAACGCTCTTTGCTGAAGGTGAACTGTGAAGGAGATGGGACTCCTGAGGCCTGTATGTCATCAGAACATGAGGGAGAATGCATAGCATGTGGAAAGGGAAAGGGAGAGCTTGCTCAGCTTTTGAGCCCCTCTCTTCGGGAGCTCTTTTCTGAGCTCTGTGAGCTGCAGCAGGAATCCCTTCCCTGTGCTGATTCTAAAAGCCATCATCTACACTGGACATCTTAATCCTCAGGGGGATGTGAATCAAGAGCACTAGCTCTCCCTCATACATGATTAAAGACAAGGGCTAAACAAAGCATGTGGAGAAAGGGGAATGCTTACATACTGGTGGTGACACAAATTAGTGCCACATACAATGCAGTAAGGAAGTTCCTTGGAAAGCTAAAAATAGAACTCCAGTATAATCTAGCTATACCACTGAGGTGGTGTGAATGAGAATGACCCCCATAGGCTCATATATTTGCATTCTTGGTCTCCAATTGGTGGACTGTTGAGGAAGGATTAGGAGGTGTGGCCTTGTTGGAAAAGCTCTCTCTGTCTCTCTCTTTCTCTCTCTCTCCTCTCTCTCTCTCCTCCCCCTCTCTCTCTCCCCTCTCTCCTCTCTCTTTCTCCTCTCTACTCTCTCTCTCCCCCCTCTCTCTCTCATGCTTGTGGATCAGATGTAAGCTTTCACCTACTACTCCAATACCATGCCTTCCTGCCTGCCATGATGGTCATGGACTCACCCTCTGAAACTGTAAGCAAGCCCTCAATTAAATCTTTTTTTATAAGTTGCCTCTGTCATGATGTCTCTTCACAGCAATAGAACAACTAAGACACTGCCCTCCTATGTTTGCCAATGGAATGAAATCAGTATATTGAAGGCCTATCTAGACCCCTGTGCTCCTTTTTAGAACAAGAGACAAATACTATGAGATAGTTTAAGGACAGGGACCCTGATTCTTATTGTTGCCTGGGAATGCCCAAGGTTTTGTCCTGGCATGAAGCCAAAAATACCTAAAGGGGCCCTGGTTCCTCCTTTGGCTTCTCATTATCATTCTTCTCCTTTTTGAGGACCAGTGCTTCAAAGCTGCACATGAGGATGTGACTGAAGCTGAGAGGCACCTGGATAATAGTGGATGGCTCCACTGGAGTGACCAGCCCACCTCCTCATGCCTCACCCCAGTTTCTGCTATCAGCCCTGCCAAAACCTCTGGACTAGCAGATCCAGGGTACCCCATTTTCCAGGGCCCACTCCTGCTATTCAGAAACTCTGCCTTCTTTCTCCTAAACTCCACTTACAATCCTAGAATAAACCCTTCTGAAATTAACCTTTCTCTGGCCCATAGATTTCATTCCCAGAATCTGTGAAGCAAGAGCTCAGAGTCATTGAGGCTGTGGAAGTTTTATGTGATTGTGAGCTTCCAGCACCACAACTCCCGAGTTAAAGCTAAGGAGTCCAGGAAGTCTCCATCACACCATGGGCCCTTTCCCATCATTTCTAGTTCAGTGCTAATCATAACAACTTAAGAGATAAAAATCAAGCTAAAAACCCATCATTGGATTGATAGAAAAAGAAAATATGGTAAATACATACAATAGAATTTGACATTTTAAAAGTAGGAGGCTCTGACATTTTAAATAACATAGATGAACCTGGGAGACATTATACTAGATAAAATAAGTCAGGCACAGAAAGATCATTTAGCATGATCTCCTTACAAGTGAGAAAACAGGGTGTATTTTATGTACTACAGAATAAGGGACTAGAGATGGGGAGCGATGTGAGGATGTTGGTCAAAGATTAGATAGGAGTTATGAATTTTAGAGATCTTATCACATCACATAGTGATGATAATAATAATGCATTTTGAAATTTCTTAAAGAGTGGATTTTAAATGTCCTTATGCATTTAATAGTTGGAGAGTTGGATGCATTAATGGTCCCCATTAATTCTTCCTATACCGTATATATTTATCAAATGATCACATCATACTCCACAGATAATTATAGCTAATTCTCAATTAAAATTAGAAGAAAAATGAAAGCAAGCTTGTGATAAGTAATATTGATTGTCAACTTGACAGCATCAAGAATCACCTAAAAGACAAATGTCTGAGCATGTCTGTGAGGGAGCTGTTAGTTATTATGCAGCACTGTGCTATCCATTAAGTAGCACTGTTTACCATGCAAGAAAAGCCATGAGGTACAACAAAGCCCACTATAAGACTTTATTAGGAGAAGGAACAGAGGGGAATGTGCTTAAGCCTATGGAAGATTGTGCAGAGGGGGGGGGGATGACAAAGAAGAGAGGGGAGGAGTCTGTGACCTGTTTTTTATGGATTCCCCCTCCCCACCCCGCACATTCGTGTATGGGTTCACATAGCTACGCCATGCATGCACATAGATTGTGTGATCACGCTGCACTCAAATTATGTGACCATGCAGTGCTCGGATTACATAGACCATAAAGCCCCAGGATGACCAAGCCTCCTGCCTGGCTACTGGACAGCACATGTGCGGCCATGTAGCAACACTCCAGACTCTTCGTTTATTAGAAAAAAATGGCCGGTGAACAGAAATGGGGGCACTGTGTCTTCCAAAACTGCTTCCAGCTGACTCAGTGGGCATTGGTTAACTCTTGGGGGGTAGGAAGGGGATTTTTGGGTAGTCAGACGTCCTGAGATAGTGGATTGTCCTCTGCTGTTTTGGGAATCATCCAACACCTGCTGTTTAGGGCTCTGTGGCTGCTTGGGTCTGACAAAGTGCTGTCCAGGTCGATTCAAGCTGGCTCTGGAGCTCGGAAGAATTTTTAAACATATTAAGAAGCTTGGAGAAGGCGGCGCTGTGCTGTGATCCGGACCTCGGGACGGCGTTGTCCACGCGGCCAGGCACCTGGAAGGGTGAAGGTGAGAGAGGCAGATGACGACACTGAACACAGGCTCTGCAAGAATCTCCATAATGAATGGATCCAGTGTGGCAAGTACATCACCCAATGTGAAGTGCAAGGAGGACCAAGGATTAAATGGACATGAGGAAAAGGAGAACCCATTTGCAGAATATATGTGGATGGAGAATGAAGAGGATTTCAATAGACAGGTAGAGGAAGAGCTGCAGGAGCAAGACTTCTTGGACTGCTGCTTCCAGGAGATGCTGGATGAAGAAGACCAGGACTGGTTCATCCCAGCGCGAGACCTGCCTCAGGCTGTGGGACACTTACAGCAGCAGTTAAATGGACTATCAGTCAGCGACAGTCATGAATCTGAAGACATTTTGAGCAAAAGTAACCTGAATCCAGATGCCAAGGAGTTTATTCCAGGAGTGAAGTACTGAGCTGTTGGAAGCTTCCAGAAGGACTTGTCTTGTCCCCGTACCTGGGGTCAGCAATGCACAAACAGGCAGAGCTGAAGGGGGGTGGCAGGGTGTGTGGCCAGGGCGGGTTGGGTTGGGAAGGTGGTTTAACTGGATACTGTGACTGAGTAACTAATGTGCGAGGTACTACTCTCCAAGCCCTCTGAACTTGGCTCTTCTGTTCTGCTGGCTTGTTCAGAGCAGTTTCCCATTTTATTTTATTTTTGAGAAGTTCTTTGGAGTTGTTTTTCCCTTGTAAGGAATGTTCTGTCTGCATTCAAGCAAAATAAGCTGACCAAGGAAAACAGTATTTAAGAAGTAATCTTCCCTGCTGTGTACCTACCAGAAGCAGGGCATCTGGACAGCTTAAGGAGTTTGCAGCTGAGTGGTAAGAGGGAAGAACAGAACAAGAGATGTAAACCAGATGCAACACTCAGCTCTCCAACCCCTGACATTTCCAGTGAACTGGGGTACCAGTGGCCCACAAAGCCCTTGTCTCCTGGCCTGAACTCTACTCAAGAAAACACAGATTTGGAAGTTCTTGGATGAATGTAACTTTGGATTGATGCAAGTTGTACATCAGAAGAACAGGGCTGGATGGTGTCTGTCATTTAGTTGCTGCTGTCCTGGTGTTGATCATAGGTGTGTAGCTGTCACTTATCATTTACAAGTCAAGGTCACATAGAGTCACTTTGCCTTCACAATCCATATAGGGGCTACTCCTGGCTTCTTTCCCTCACAGCTCTAAAAGACACTGTTAGTTGCATCTTGAATCTTTTTGGACAGTTTTGTTTTATTTTCCTTAGTCCCATAAATATCTGGCTTTTATAGTGTCTTAATTCTCTCAAAGATTTCTGTATTTTTTTTTTCAAGGAAATACATTTTTCCAAACACTAGTAAGCTGCTCAGCTCAGTTTGGGTGCTTCTCCTGCCTTACAGAGTGATTCCCAGAAACTAAGCTACTAAGGAGTCCTGCCTGAGAACACAACAAAGCTCCTTGAAGCTGTTAATGGGTATTATTGCTCCCACAAACTAGCTTTTTTTGTCCTCATGGGCCTGGCTGGGTGCACTCTTAGTTCTCCCTGTAACTCACTAGGGTTTTATTGACACTCTGTGGAACTGAATTCCACTGGGAGCTGCTGTTGTGAGTAGAGGTGAAGGTGGTAGTGTTGAGGGTGAAGGAACAAGTGTCCTGTCCTGTTCATACTCCCAGGACAAGGGATTTGGAGAGGCCTGAGAGTGCTGTCCCTGTGCTGTGTGTTAGGTCTGGAAAGATCATGTAGCTTCCATTCTATCAGTCAGCATGTGGATGTGGGCGGAGACTGGAGAACGGATTGAGTCTGGAAAGTTGAAACTTTTCCCTTTTTCATGAGCTAGTTTTCTGACTTTCCATTTTGTTCTGGTTCCAGGGATGGAACCCGGAGTGTCACTGTTGCCAGGTTAGTCCTACCCTTGAGCTGTTCTCAGCCTCCCTTGTTGACTTGCAAACAGCCCCAGCAGTTAAACACAGACTTCCCTGTTTTTCCCGTTAAAAGTCTCATAGGATGGCATCTTGTGACAGTGGCCTTCCGCCTTAGGTCACATCATAGTGAGTAGCTCAGGGAACTTGTATATCCAGACACATATTGACTCCCAAAGCTTCTCCCTCAAGAGAATGAAACTAGGAACTCCTGGTCCTCTGGGAGGACTTTATTCCTGCTTCAGCTTTTAGCTTGGCTTGTCACTTCTAATAAGGAGAAGGGTATGGGTAGGGCATAAAAGGCTGCAGTCTCCACGAGGCTGTTGGAGATCAGAATGTATCAGGATTGCAGGAGTATCCTTGAGAATCTCCACCTGAATATAGTGCAACCTTCTTTGAGTACTTGGCTGGGAAGCCTGTGTAAGCCTGAGGTGTTTTTTTTTTTGTTTTGTTTTGTTTTGTTTTTTTGTTTTTCGAGACAGGGTTACTCTGTGTAGCTTTGCGCCTTTCCTAGAATTCACTTAGTAGCCCAGGCTGGCCTCGAACTCACAGAGATCCGCCTGGCTCTGCCTCCCGAGTGCTGGGATTAAAGGCGTGCGCCACCACCGCCCGGCGGACCACAGAGGTGGTTTTGTTCCATCCTAAAGTTTTGCCCTTTGGAAGCCAAGCTGCTAGGTGTGGTCCCAGAGGCCTACCTCCCTTCCTGCTGTGCTGACTCATTTTACTTGGTTGTCAATCTGTGTCTTGGTTTCGAGGGTGCATTTGGTTAATACTACTAGAGTGCTGTTGGGTGTACCTGAAAGCAAGTGCTGGTGTGTTGGGTCCACCTCAGAGCAGCATGCTGACTCCAGGCTTGGGATACAGCCAGTGAGGTAGGTGGTCCTTAGTAATATGTGGAATGACTTACTCCTGTGACCCAACTCTCCTATCATTCAATGTTGTGAAGTAGCATAATTGTGCCCCAGACTACAGGCTCAGCCTTAGAGTTTGCCAGCTTAGCAGAAGAGTTTTGGGTTTTTGTGGGTTTTGTTTCCCCCTTGAGAATTTATACAGCAATAGAAAATGTTCTTAATAGTTGCTGGTCTGGCTGGTCCCAGTCTTCATTTATTAGACTGAGTTCTAATTGTGATTATTTGACTCTAACTTTTCTTTTGTGGAGGGGGAAGGAATAAAGGAATGTCTCTTCAGGCATTTTGGACTGCTTAAGAAATTATGGAGGTAGCCAAAGCCTGGGTACTAGGGTACAAAGCTCAGGGTCTGGGGCCAGTTTCTATCTATAGTGTACCTGACTTTTGGTTGTCATATAAGCAAGCCAGAAAACAGTCTAAAGATTGGATCTTTTTTATTGAACTGAGATCTCACATGTGCTATGCAAGCACTACACCAGGCTGCATTCCAGACCTGTGAGAGAGGCTGGGTCTTGGGAGCACCCCTATTTCCAAAGTCAGAAGAGCTGTGATTGCTTCATTAAGATTGTAAGGCTAACCATGTCTTAAAAATAAATGTTTTTAGTGAAATACAAAAAAAAAAAAAAGCAGCCACAGGGAATTCAAAATCTTGAGCTGGTAGCCATGACATTATAATGTTTAGTACTCTGCTATATTGGTTAGTGATGGGGGGGGGCGATATTTGGAACATGCTTTTAATTTTTACCTGAAATAAGCCTTATCCTGAGCTTTTCCCTGAGATAAGATTTTGAGGCACCTGTTTCCTTTATTAGTTTAGCATCCAGGACACGCAAGTGATCAATTGCTGAGGGCATTTAACAGTAATGGATTGTTATATTAAAGTCTGTTTTTTTGCAGAGTCCAGACACTTCAGGTCTGGGGGTGTAAATACCTCTGGACTGTTACTGTTCCTTACCGCCTAGGTATACTTGATGGTCCTCAGCCTCCAGCTCTATGGTGGTCCTGTAACAATTAGCTGAGTAGTTAATTAGGAGAGGGAACCTGGAAAGAAGAGCTTGTGGGGTAAGACCTCATTCTTTTGGATTGGTGACAAGGCAGTGGATCCTGGTGTCCTCTGGAACTTGAGAGACAGCAGGGCCCTGTCTGTGTCACTATGTGAGGAGGATCAGGGCCCTGTCTGTGTCACTGTGCATGGGGAGTAGAAGAGGCACTGCTGACCCGTCTGGAGTGAGGCATGTGGAGGGAGCAAACAAAACAAAGCTCCTGCCTTAGCCAGAAAATCTCTTCCCATTAGGGGCACAGGGCAGGTTGGCACAACTAAAAATATGTGGGTGAGAGGGATACTCCTGGAAGTACAATTAAGTGGTAGGGTCTGGTAAGATGGGTAAGGCTGTCCCCCTCCCCTGACAATAGGGGAATGAGGAGAGGTGGGAACTCAAAACTCCCACAGGACTGAGTAAGTGGCTTGGTGTCCAAAAGAAAAGAAGTGGATTGCCCTGATACTGTAAGGGCTATCCTGGGTTCCCTGTGAGAGATGGCACCTTCAATCTTCACCCACGGCCAAGCCTAGGAGATAGCTGGAGGGTGGTCTCCATTTGATGTCCCCATGCCACAAGGTGCACGGGGTTAGTCAGCTGACCAGTGTCCCTCTTGGTGGCACTTTGGACAAGACTGAATTGCTGGCCCAAGTGGGACAGGGCACACAATAGCCCAGTGGCCTTTTCTATCACATTTAAAACAGGGACCTGGGGGCTTTGGGCTGCCAGTCAGATAGTGTGTGCCAGCATTTGGCAGTTCTGTTTACGTGCTTCTCATCTCTCCCATGGTACACCTTAAATGCCACAGCTAAAACTTCTGCCTGTGGGAGGGCCCCCTCTCCAGATGCTTAAGTTTAGCCCTGATGTCAGGGAAGTTCTGGGAGACGTGAGATGGATTTTATTCCTTATCTTGAATTATGTTTCTTAGCTTTTTATAGTTTACTTGTTTGAGGGCAGCCTTAGGAAGACCCACCAGGAGGCAGGTTATAACCTGGTCTCTGGCTAGAGAGCTACCCAGGCTATTATAATCCCAATGTGGGTCCTGATCATGAAGCGCCTCAGTCCCGGGTGGGCGGGCAGCATTGGTTTAATGAAACTCATTTGCATGCATCCTAGTCTGTTCCCAGACTCGGCTGTGCTTCTCAGGGCAGCTCAAGAATGAGTGACAGGAAGATTGAAGGTGGGAGCGAGATTTGGGCAGTTGTAGTGGCCCACTTGATACTGGAGAGCGGGAGCAGAGGTCAGGTAGGCAGAGCTTCTTTGGAGTCAAGAGATTCCTCAGGATCAGGTTCCATGACTAGGAGCACATGGGCAGGAGAGAAAGAATCAAAAAGGGAGGGTTCAGAGCTTAGGTAACAAGCTTGGGAGTAAAGTAACTCTTCATTTGCCGGTTTGCTGGCAGAAGTTGGATAACTGCTGTGAAATATCGGGATCCAAGGAGCCATTAGGTAGCCATATTTATTGTTATATAAGGTATGTTTAAGGCATTTCTCAGAAGAAGAGTGGGACTAAAAGGAAGAAGCCTTATGTCCCATGACTGCAGCAGAGAGAAAAAAGTGAAAAACTAAAACACAAACGTGATCCAAGACCACAGTCTTAGGTATCCCTGAGATCAAGGAAGAATCTGCAATTGTGGCACAAGTCACCCAACACTTTGTCAAGATAAAGGTGAGGGCCAGGCGTACATAGCACAAGGACCCCCTGGGTGTCTGACAGCATTCAATGCTTCGTCAAGTGAGAGAATGAGCCAGTGCATGCGCAACCCAAGGACCCCTCAGGGATCCAACATTGAAAAATATATCTCAGGCTGCAGTCTTGGGAAATGGCTAGCGATTGGAAAGGGAAAACTCACCAACTGGAGCAGCTGGTGTTGTGCACAGTGGTCTGGTGGCCGGGCAAATGAAAAAGCAGGCAGTTGTAGATCAAACAAACCTCAATACAGGGTCCCAGACACAGAGTGCTGGGAGGGCCTGCTTTGTCTAGGCACCAATGTTAGTTTTATGTGGTGCTGTTTACCATGCGAGAAAAGCCACAAGGTACAACAAAGCCCACTATAAGAGTTTATTCGGAGAAGGAACAGAGGGGAATGTGCTTAGGCCTACAGAAGATTGTGCAGAAAGAGAGAAAGAGAGAGAGAGGAAGAAGAGAGGGGAGGAGTCTATGACCCGCTTTTTATGGATTCCCACACACATTCGTGTATGGGCTCACAAAGCTACACCATGCATGTGCATAGACTGCATGATCATGCTGCATGCAAATTATGCGACCACACAGCACATGGTAGAACATAAGGCCCCGGGATGAGCAAGCCTCCTGCCTGACTACTGGACAGCGCATGGGTGGCCATGTAGCAACAGGAGTTCTAGAAGACTGGTTCTCAACCTATAGGTCATGAACCCTCTAGAGGCCAAACAACCCTTTCATGGGGGTGGCATATCAGATATCCCGCATATCAGTTATTTACATTACAATTCATAACAATAGCAAAATTGTAGCAACAAAATAATTTTATGGTTGGGAGGGTCACCACAACATGAAGAACTATATGAAAGGGCCACAGCCTTAGGGAGGTTGAGAACCACTGGACTAGAATAAGTTAAGGTTAATTGAGACTCACTTTATATGAGCAGCACCAGCCCATATATTAAGGTCCTAAACTGAATTAAAAAAGGAAAATGAGCTGAATATCGGCATTCATCTCTCTGCTTCACATGCCTGCTGCCGTGTCTTCCCTTCCAGGATGGGCTGTATCCTCACATCTTAAGTCCAATAAATACCACCTTCCTTGTTGCTCTTGTTGGATATTTTGTTGCAGTAAGAAGAAAGGCAAATCCTACTGGAAATGGGGATGGGAGAGGGGGTATTGCTAATGATAAGCCTGAAATTGTAATTCTTAAGACGTAGGGATTTGACTGAAGGAGGATTGTGAAAGGATTTGGAACTTTGGGCCAAAAAGACTTTGAATGCTGTAAGCAAAACTTAACTAGCAATCATGGTAAGAGCTCCAAATACTAGAAACCAAAAGAAACATGAACAGTAGAGGCCAGTTCATGAAATCTCAGGGAGGAACAGAGATTGTCAGGAACTGGCCTAGAGGTCATGCACATTACATTCTGGAGAAGAATTTGGTAGCATTCTCCCCGTTTCCTGAGAATTTGAATGAGGTTGAATTGAAAAATAAGGGGCTGATTTATTTGGTGGAGGAAGGCGCAAGGTGGGATAGCATTCAGGTTGTTCTACAGCTAAAACAATGATGGGAGCAGAAAAATTTGAAACAATGCACCAGTCTGCAGGTAAAAGAGAGCAGTTAAAGGTGCAGATGAGGTAGATGACGCTGAGAAAATAGCTGTAATTGTTAAGGGGATAAATACCACTCAAGAGAAACCTCCTCCTTTCTGTTGGGGTGGCGGGGCAGGAAAAGTGCACTCAGGAAAAGACTTAGACCAAGAGAAAGCTCCAACTGATGCAAATACAAATTAATGTATAAGGAGAAAGCCTTGAAGCCCTAGGGCATCCGTGAAAGGACCTTGTCTCCTGGAGAAGATTTACAACTGCTGGGTGACCTTGCAGCAGTGACTTATCTTAAAAAAGGGGATTGAAGCTGAGATCATGGTGGGCAAGGGACCAAGCACTGTGTATGTGTGTATCTTGCTTTCCGTTTAAACGCTACCCTTACGGCAGGACTCAAGGAGGCAAACAAGGGATGCTGGATGTCTTTATCTTTCTTCTCAATATGGCACATTGAATACATCTCTTTTTTCCTACTTTTCATACTAAAAATCAAACCAACAAGACAGGAGAAAGCTTATGCTGAAAATGCCAAGAGGATTCCTTGCTGCTGAGCAACCATCTAAGGAAGTATTTCCCAGAGTCAACGTTGAAGGTGCACAGAGGCAGATGCTGCCCCAAAGGGGTCAGGCTACATCTGAGACTGCCATCAGAGCTTGACGCCATCATCCAAGGAGCACTTGCTTCTCAGGCCTTACAGAAAGAATACCGAGGGGATCATGAAGGTTCATGTCAAGGTTCCAGAAGGCCTCTGAGTCTAGGAAACGGATGAGTGGATTAGATTCACTTCAAGGAAGCCCCGAGAGGACATTTCACATGGCTAGGAAGGTGAAGTCTAAGTTTCCACATCGCAGTATGCTGGAGGTGCCAGGAAAGCTGCGTGCATGGAGTGGAGACAGCCTAGTAGAGGCTACATGTGCTGCAGTAGCAGAGCGAGAGGGGCAGAGCTACCTCAGATCTTTGAAGCCCAGATGATTCCATCAGGAGCTCGAGATGCCGAACATGGAACTTCGGAAGCTGGTGTTCATCCTTCTGTGTTTTAGCTTTCCTTTGATCAGATACATCATCCCTATTTGAATGGGAATCTTTATTCTGTGCTATTGTACATTGAAATACATTGTGGATAAATGTATGTATGTATATATGTATGTACATATATACATATCCACATATATATGTGCTCATAGTTAAGAGATCCTCAGTCTTAACAGAGACTTAGACTTTTGGCTTTTGGACAGTGTCGGGACTGTTAAAGACTATGAGAACTTCTGAAGTTGAACTGAGTGTATTTTACATTATAAGATGGCTTTGAACCTATGGAATAATGAGTGGAAATTATACTTTAAAAATTATATGTTTGAGTGTCAAATTAACAAAGGATGGACTTGTGATGGTAATATTTTCAACTTGACAGGATCTAAAATCAGTGGGGAGACAAGTCTCTGGACATGACTAGGAAAAATATTCTAGATTAACTTAAATAAGGTGGAAAGAGCAACTGTAAATGTGGGCTACACTATCCCATGATTTGGGGTCGAAGACTGAATAAAAAGGAGAAGACAAGCTAAGCACCTCCACTCATCTTCTCTGTGGATACAAGGCAACTGTCTGCCATACACTTCTACTGCCAAACCTTCTCTGCTATGAAACACTGTGCCTTCAATGTGCTAGCCAAGACAGACCCTTCCTTCCTGAGGTTTCTTTTGCTAGGAATTTGCCACAGCCATGAGAAGAGTACCTAGCTCCATGGTACACAGCTGCAATCCCAGTGTTTGGGGAGAAGGAGAACGGAGAACCACAACTTTGATGCAAGTCTGGACTATATAGTGAAAAATCCAAAAGCATGAACATTTTTAAATAAGAAAGTAAAATATGAACTAGGAATGCAGCTCAGTTGGTAGAGCACTTGCCTAGCATACACAAAGCCCTGGATTTAAGTCCCAGTAGCACATCAACCATAGTGATGCATGACTGTAATCCCAGAACCAGGGGCAGAGGCAGAAGGAATAGAAGTTAAAATTCAGTCTTGACCACATATTAAGTTAAAGGTCACCCTGAAATATATGAGACCCTATCTCAAAAAGCCAAACAAATAAAGCCATTGTCACAGGGTCCAGCTACCAGGAAACACTGTATCTTTGATGGCAGCCATGAAACAGCTGAAATGTCTCCCATGCTGTGTGAACATGTCTCTACCAACTTTCAGTGATTAGCCTCGTGCCCAGTTGTGGTGACATTTTGTGTCCCCCAATGTATTGTGCACCCTTATAAAGCTTATCTGAAGATCAGAGGAAAAAGCCAGCCACTATATTAAACATAGAAGTCAGGCAGTGGTAGCACATGCCTTTAATACTAGCATTCTAGAGGCAGAGAGATCCATCCAGATCTCTGTGAGTTCAAGGCCACACTGGGAACAGAGCCAGGTGTGGAGGCACACACCTTTAATCCAAACACTAATCATAGAGGTCTGGAGGTCTGTACAGACAGACAGGAAGTGACGTAGCTGGGTGGAGAGAGGAAGTGAGATGGCAGGGCACAGAAAGGTATATAGGCGAGAGTATACAGGAAATAGGTCTGTCTTTGGGTGAGGACTTCTGCTGTGGGATGGTCTGTATGTCAAATGCTCTGATTGGTCAATAAATAAAACACTGATTGGCCAGTGGCCAGGCAGGAAGTATAGGCAGGACTAACAGAGAGGAGAATTGAGAGAACAGGAAGGTGGGAGGAGACACTGCCAGCCATGACAAGCAGCATGTGAAGATGCCAGTAAGCCACGAGCCACATGGCAAGGTATAGATTTATAGAAATGGATTAATTTAAGATATAAGGACAGTTAGCAAGAAGTCTGCCACGGCCATGCAGTTTGTAAGCAATATAAGTCTCTGTGTTTACTTGGTTGGGTCTGAGCGGCTGTGGGACTGGCGGGTGACAGAGATTTGTCCTGACTGTGGGCCAGGCAGGAAAACTCCAGCTACAGACTTCTAGTGGTAAGAACATGGCTGGCTTCTTTCTACAACCCTGATCTCTCAATTTTTACCCCAATATCTGGCTCCATGTTTTTTTTTTATTAATAAGACCATAGCAATTTGTCTTACACCCAGTACACAGATAATACCCCCCAACTTGCAGGTTCAGCACCCAAATCTACAAACATTCCTTACTCCCTCATCTCCTTGACTCCAAGGATATAGTAACCATGCCACACCCACTCTTCTAGTTTGGGCCTTGATTTTGCAGTTTTACTTCAATCTATCAGAATCTTTAAGACTCAAGTGATGAGCCATTCATTGCCTGATATGCCGTGACTGTCCCAGTCCTACACCAACTTTCTCCTTTTACCAACCATTTCTCTACTCCCTCTTGCCACTACACTACTAGAAGATATACCTTAGGCCAGGCCCCTCATCAAAATCTAAGGAGACACAATTCTGTACAATCAGCAAGAGAACCCTACAAGTTAACATCAAATTCCAGAGGTGGGGTGGGTAGTACCATGAGAGTACCTCCAGGCATCTCTTTTGAGGTCATACAGGTCTCCTCACTTTATGATAGTATATAAGGAGGCTGAGATGGAACATGTGGGTTCTCACTTCTAATTCATACATTCAGTCTCCTGATATAGCTATAAGGGAAGCCAGGAGATCAATTGAAAGCCAGACAATTCTGCCCCTGCACTAGGCACACTGTAGGGGCTCTATGGGGCCCCTGGAGTTGTAGCAAGTAGGAAGCGGTGCAAGCAAGACCTGACAGTGTGACCTCATAGAAAACAATCAATGGTGTCTAGTGATGTACTGATCACACAATATGTGCCAATCTGACAAACTGATTGGAAGGGGGGAAGTCACAGAAAAGGTGACTTGAATGTCCTTTCTAACCTGTGTCAACTCTGTAAATACCTATGATAATGATGCCTTTCCAAGACCAAGATGAGGAAATAGCCTCCACTACCAGAGACTGCGAAGTGATGTGCCTGGAGATGTGCAAAGATACACTGATTTCAGTAAAGTAAGTCTTCCTCCATCAGCTCTAACATGCAGGTTTCTGCAGAAGTTGGTGTGACTGGTCTACCTCCTAACCACTCTGGCTTGTTATCTCTCCTAAATGTATAAACGTATTTTAAAAATTCTGTTTTGGCATCTTTAGGGGAGAATATTCACAATCTTGAGAGAGTCCTCGTGTGCACATAAACAAAATTTGTAGTTTTCTCCTATTGATTTCTCTGTCTCTACTTGGAGCCAAACTCCTTAGTCCCTCAATTAAAAACTAAGATGGGTTGGTGTGATCATTGATCTCCTCTGTACCAGCAAGCCGAGAAGTGTGCACATATAAAAAGAAAATAATCTAAGCTTGCTTGAGCATAGACATTCCCTTTATCTTATGTATGCTTGAGCCCCCAGCCTGGATAGAAGAACTGCCACAAAGTGGAACTGAGTACTTTGCTTATCTAAGATTTCCTCTCTCAACAGAAAATACAGAAATAACATGGCAAATACAACCAATTGCACATTTTCAATTTCATGTGTGGTAGGTTTTATTATGGCAAATTTGCATATGTGAAACTTGATCAAAACTATGCACCATGGAGTACCACCTCTCCAATGGTAGTGTGTTAATCCCATTGGGTGAGAATAAGACCACTACTACAATTTTGGAGACAAATTTGAAACAACCTTTATTAAATACTGACCAGCACGAAGGACACGTCCATACCTAGGATTCTCAGAGTATGGCTGCAAATTACATTAGTTAGAGGCTTATAAAGGCAAAACCTACTAAGTACTTCCCACCTTCGTCCAATGGGGGCAAGCTTATATCCTGGCATACTTACTTTTTGTCTATGGACCCCCCAACTACACAAATAATAGCCTCCAACATTCTGGGAAGCTATCTGTCCTTGGGCAAGTGGGGTTTATAGGTTAGAGACATTTTTGTTTTATAGATCTCTTAGGCACAGCAATGTAAACTTAAAACATAATTTACCCATCGTAAGTGATCTCACATTTATGACCAGCAGTTAGTACAAATCCTCTATTAACTTACTCACTAGTTTTCTATTGTGGCTGAAACAAATGGCCACAAGTTTAGAGGTGTAATGACTTAAAGCACAAATACACTATTTTACCACCTGGTATAAGTTCCACACGGGACTCTTGTCTTGTTCCTTGGGAAGGTGGAGGGAGGGAGAAAACCATCCCCTTACCTTTTCCAGCTCCTTGTGTGTCCCCTGTCACATGCTGCTCTTTCTGCGTGTTCAAAGCAGCTCTGTGTCTGTGTGGGCTTCACTGGTAATCATGTCTTTCTGACTTTCTGCCTTACTCTCCCACGTTTAAACATGCTGGGATTACACTGAGCCCCCATCTCTAGATCGTGTCACATGGCTGTAATCCTTTGTCATGTGACCTAACAAATTCACAGTCCAACATCAGGCCAGGCATCTTTGAAAGGAATATCAGTATGCTCACTGCACTCACCACAGTTAGATTTTCAGGAGTCTGAATCTCAGATACAATAGGAGCTTTTGCCTAGGCTCCTAAGATAAAACCCGGCTTTTCAAGTAAGTGCTTCATCCAGGGAGGCTCTGGTCCCTGAAAAGGACAAGGCAGCAGTTTCAAAAGACCATCTGAATGAGAAGAAATCCCAAACTATCAGGGCATAGGGAGATCCTGAAGAGTCTGCATGTGGCTGAGGAGATTTAACTTCAGAACAGTCTTGTGCGAAGGACAAATCCATTTCCACTTGTATTTTCTCTTTTCTGTTCTCTTGTCTAAGTTACTTACAACCTCCTGCTTTTCTCTCTTAGTTCATCTCATCTAAGTCCTCTTCCCTTTTTCTTCCTCACCTCCCTCTCTTAGCCCTATCTCATTCTTTTTTCCTACAATTCCAACTCTCCCCATGACCCAGAAGCTGAAGAGCCCACCCCAGGCCTGGGTCTGTCCCTTGGGTGACTGAGCCACTGCAGAGTTAGGTAGCTGCCATGGGCTCTGTCCAGGCGCCTCCCTGTAGAAACAGAGCTGCTGTAGCAGGTAGGAGGGGAGAATTCAAGCTGGAGTTTTGATGCAGGAGACTGAAACATTCCTGAAAGGGATGCACTGAAGTCACTGAACTGTCAAATCCCTATTGTGCCTCCAGGAGGCTGCCCCGCTTGAGGATGCTGATCTGAGACCTTTAGGGCACTTCTACCAAGCAGAGCAGGAAGTGCTTCCCCACATGTCAAAGAGAATTCCTAGAGAGAAGCTGTGTCAGCAGAGGGGGTGACTGACAGTAGTGTGGAGAGGTAGGAATGTTGTCAATCCACACGCTAATTACCTCATCTCAGACAAGCGTTTAACCGCTAAATAGACATACCTTCACCACCCCTGTGTAAGAACTGACATCCTGTGATGAACAGATAGGAAACTTTGGGACTCTATTAACTTTGCAGACCACTAGCTTCCACCAACCCAAAAGCTAATAATGTCATCAGATACCCGAGGACTATCAAAAAGCATCCCCCATCTTGTTAGGCCTCTCCAGTGTACCCACCAATGTATTTTAAACTTGCCTTGATTTAAGACTTCCTTTGTTCTGTAAAACTATTTTTAAAAAAATTCATGAAACTGCTCTCACATTGGAATAAGGAATTTGGGGTAACCTAAATCTGTGTTCCTGAGCCATGGTTACTCCAGAATAAGCTTATCTCTTATTCCCTTTAAGGTGAAAGCTATCAGGGTTTTTTTTTGGGGGGGGGG
>CABHPH010125485.1:0-19964 GCA_902168325.1 Peromyscus nudipes
AATAAAGAAAGGAATAAAGAAAGGAATAAAGAAAGGAATAAAGAAAGAGAGAAAAGGGAGGGAGGGAGGGAGGAAGGAAGAAGAAGGTGGAGACGAAGAGGGAAGATGGGATATAGCTAACTTGGTGTAGTGCTTTCCTTGAATAGTTCAATCCACCATACTGCCCACACCAACATTTTGTAAAGAGGTGTGATAGAGGTAGAGATCATAGAGGCAGGCCGATTGGAGACAAACACTCATCAAAGGTCAAGCCAGATCTAGCTTGCTGGAGTGTTTATTTCCAAACCTCCATTCTTGGAACATTTTTGCTTAATTTGTTATTATTTTTTGACCGAGTCTCAAGTTGCTACTTAACTGGATTCCCGGATTGTGGAATCACAAATGATAATCACAATATGGCAGTTTTTAAAATGTCTACTGAACCAGAGTAATGTCCTCCTCCTATATGCCTCTATGCCTCATATGTATGCTATTTTACATGACAAAGCAGCCTTTGCAGATATGACTCAGGATTTGGAGGAAGACTGTCTAAAGACTTCAGTGGAGGGAAGAAATTGAGTCAGAGAGAACTTGGAAAATATGATGTTACCTCTTGCTATGGCTTCTATGATGGAAGTAACGGCCACGACTCAAGGATTGCAGGGGATTCTAGAGGTAGAACATCAGGAATCATGAAGATTCTCCCTCAAAGACACTAGAAGGAAATCGGCCTTTTGGACACTTTGATTTTAGACCAGATAGACTACTGATGTCCTACCCACAAGACAATAAATGTATATCATTTTTCAAACCTCTGAATTTATGGCATTTTTTAATGGTAGGAATAGAACACCAAAGCAGGGCAGATATGGCTCTTTACAGTGTAATAGATATAAAATATCCGTCCAGTTGAGTATGTGTCAGGATTCTCCAGAAAAACGAAACTTGTGAGTGAGTGTGTGTGTGTGAGAGAGAGAGGGGGTGGGGGAAAAGAGAGAGAGAACGAACTATATTAAAGTATTGGTTTGTATAATTGTGGAGGCATTCAGGTCCAAATTATGCAGGGTAGACCCTGAAAAGACTTGGCATCATAGTCCAAGTGCAAGACAGTCTTAAGCAGATTTCTTTCTTCCTTAGAGACCTCAATCTTTTCCTACTAAGACTTTCAACTAATTGGATAAAGCCCTGCCCACATTGTAGACGATAATTGCTTTCTTAAGAATCTACTGATTTAAATGTTAATCTCCCCTTAAAAATGCCTTCTGGTAACTTCTAGATGGATGTTTGACCACATATCTCTATACTATGGCTTAATCAGGTTGACTTTAAAAATCATCCACCACAGCATGTTGCAGACCTGTTGTCCAGCCAAATAATTTCAGTCTTGGTGGCACTTTCATGTAATTTTTTTGTTCTTCTATATTCTCAGGGACAAACAGTATTCAGAGGAAAAAGCCATCAATTCAAATTATTTAGGCAATATGTTTTCTGCACTGTACTCTCGTTGGGGATATAAGATCCAGATTAAACTATAAATTTCCTATCTATGACTCAGTGTCCCACGCAAGAATCTGAGCCTACAGGTTTAGTTTCTACTAGAGAAGATGAAGAAATGTCAGCAGTCTTCGGGGTTTTGCCCACACAATAAATATGTTAGTATTGAGACTTTGGGGGATTGCTTATATGTTTTATGTTATGTGAGGTTAGTGTACTTTTCAATGCAGTTACCTTGATTTGATTCAGAGGAACAAGACTCCTGTGGTGTGATTCTGATATGTACTTGAAGATCACTGCTGTCATCGTATGGAACCTGAAAATAGAATTACCACAAATGGAAGTAGATGAATGGATGAAGCCTACTACATATCCAACACCAAATAGCACCGGAAGTCAGTGCTATTCCCAAGCTCCTCCATTATCTACATCAAGAATTCACTGCTTTGATTAAGTCAGGTTGACTTGAGCTTTTCTTTCACTTCAAGTGGAAAAGTACTAAATTTATTCTGCTTCATTTCTGGACTGGTATACTGAAAATGCTTGATCTTAGAGTGTGAGATCGGCTGAAATGAAGGGGCTGATTAAGAAAGGTTTCTGCTTAATGCCTAAAATAATCCGCAAACTCCAGACCAAATGAGTCGTTCCAAGAAAGGTAAAGCTCCCAGAACAGGTGTCCTCTCATGTATCCACATCTTTGACAGGCCATTGCACAAGTGTGGCCCTTCTGTAGACCAGAACAAGAAGCTGTGTGTGTAGTCTGGGAGTGGTGGTGATGGCAATCACTTCAGAGAACACAGCCAAGGTCAGATAGACAGCCTGACTTAACAAAGGCAGGGCAGTGAACTTGCCAGGCAGTGAGTCATTGGAGGGCCTGCGCAGGAGGGTAAGACGCATATTCTAAGACTGGAATTCAGTGTCCACTATTTTCAAACATTCTTCCCTCATCTTTTCTAAATCAGAGTATTCATTATTGTGAGTCCTTCCTCTACTGTTGTACACTGGATATATGGAATGCTCAATCTTATTTATTGGATATAGGTTGATAGACTCCAAGCATCTTACTCTAGTCTGATCAGGAACACATCTCTCAGTTTTTAGATTTGGAAACTGACACGCTAACTGAATATGACTCTAAACTGTCTCCCTTTGAAGCTTCACACCTTGGGTCTAGCAGACTGAAAGCATCTGTTGTTCTGGCCAGTTGTTATCTATGTGTTCTGCTTATGAACACGATGTCCTGATCTCTCCACATTCACTCATGTGCTTGGCTTGAAACTGGCTCCACCTGAATCCGCAGGTCACAGTATGTGAGCAAGGTTAAATTAATCTGTTCATTCTGCTTCCTGGTCACAGTCAGGGATCTAAGCCAAGTCTATCCGATCAGGACAATGGGACTCAATTCTGGGACCATTGAAAGGGGAAGCAGATTTTTGTCTTTTGTGTTGATAGAGGCCCGAACCTCCTGGTTCATCTACAGAGCCTGAAAATAGGGCCAACTTAGGAGAAACAGAATCAAGAAATCAATCTGGTGACATCATTTGAACCAGGAACCAAGCTCTTGTCCAAACAACTCTTTCTTTCCAAACAAACCTATCTCTAGATACATCAGTCATACTTTACTTAAGTCCTTTTGGCTTAAGTTGTCAGTTGCTTGCAAATAAAAGTATTGTAACTAATATAATCCTTATCCTGTTGGAGTGGCTTTTACTGAATAGGTAAGAAAATGAAATATTATTCAACAGCAGCAGCAACAACAACAAAAAAAAAAACCGTTCAGCATTCACACAGCTGTGGTTCTCTGCAGGTGAAGTTTCAGTGTTTGCTTCTGTCAGCATCCTCAACTAGTGAGGGACTTCCTCTTCCCAGTTCTTGATTAGACTAATTCCCAGTCACTCTCTCCTCCAGGATGTGACAGGTCATGATGGGCCCTGTGGAAATGGCTGCCACTGTACCATAAAACTCTTTGCAGAGAAGTCCTCTCACTTAATTTTTAAGCCTCTAAGCTGCTCATTAAAGGGCACTAAAAAGGAAGTATAATGAGTCTTAGAATTTTGCATCTGGAAGATAATTTAGCATTTGTCTAACCATTCAAATTCATGACTTCTAGAGAAGATATTCACTGAATAAATTAAAAAAGAAATAGATCTGTTAACATTAAGCTATAAAAAACACAGATTCCAAATGCAGTGGGTTAAACAAAATGAAAGTGTATATTTTAATCGTTTGGAAAAAAATATGAAGATTGGCAGTACGGGTATAGAATGCCTTTATCCTCCTATTGTTATGGGGTTATTGGATTGTACAGCCGTACTATGCCCCTTAGGTTCCCAGGAATCAAGAGTGCCCAAGAACATTTGGGATCATCAAAATGATGTGAGCCATAGTGATCCTTCACCATGAGATACATCTTCCTTGTGTTCTCTTTGTCCCCATTGGCTTCAGATGGTAACGATTAATAAACCTTAGAACTACATGCTGAGGAGGGCACTGTGCTCTGCCAGTTGGTCTCCTAGGTGATTTCAAGGAACTCAACTGGCTTGTTCATTCTGTGACAGAGGAATTATATTCTAGCCCACGGTAAGAGAAGCTTACCATCACAGTAACAAACATTGCAATCCCAAACTGGAAGAGTTGTTCTATGGCATTTGAAGTCTAAGACTTCATTCCTATTGCTCTCCTTAGTTTCCACCAAAGGCATTTCATAGTTCAACACGCCCATGGAAGCTTTGGTTGTTTGACATGGACTTCTAGGATCAAAAAGGCAGAAGAGGCTCTTTTCTATGAAGACTGTCCAGAAGTACTATGACACACTTCCCTTTACTTCTCATTGTCAAAATCATAGTCACATGGCTTTAGTTACCTTTAACTGGGTGACTGTGTACCTGTGGATAAAAGTCAGGGTTTTTTGCTAATAGGAAGAATGGCAATAGGGATTAGGGTAGCAATTTCTTACACAAAGGGGAAGCCATTCTTCAATGTCTTCTCAAAAGACAAATGAAACCAAGAAAAAAAAAGTTCAGTAGAGACAAGTCATAAATGGAAAAGTTCTATTGTACCTGTTTTTAGCCCGAGTCTTCGGAGGTTCAAGAAGAGAAAGCTTCTAGAATCTTCAGTGAATCTTTGACTGCTAGAAGTCTCAAGTACCATTTCCATTTTCAATGTCTACAATATTGCAGCGTGGATAGGAATGGGCTGTGAATCAATGAGAAACTCACTCAGGCTACACAAAAGCTGAGCACTTCTCATAGACAGTGAAATGAGGAGCTTCAGTGAGAAGTTTCCATGGGGGGGTGTGTTTACTTTTTGTTTTTTGTATGTAACCTCAGTGAATGACAGCGTGTACCCCAGACCACCTCAGACTCACCCATTTTGTAGCCCCTCAGAGTATCTTGTCTTGGTCCAGTAAAGATTCCTGTCCAAATTTTGACCTCAGTTCAGTTTTTATGTCCATTCACAAAGATAGTCTCTCGGATTTTCTTAAATGAATCAGAAAGGCTAAGTAAGGTCTGTTGCCAAACCAGGGTGCAAGCAAACACAGTACATCCCCCTCTTGGTAGATGCAAAGCCAGAAGTACTATAGAAAGATAAAAGAATGGAGAAAGATTCAGGACCTGCAGAATGTAAGGAGATCCATGGACTTGTTCTAAAAGCTCTGAACAGAGGAGCATGGGGGTTTTACCAGCAGAGCCTAAACATAATCATAGAAGAAAGCATTTGAGGGAGAAGGAATATTCTGAAGCACACTTAGTTTAGGATGAACATTACTGAGCATGTTAGTTTCAGGTCATGAATCAAGAAGGAGAGATGGTGGTCACATTCCTTGGCATGGTTGGCTGCAGGCCATATGCTCAAAAGGTTAAAATATCAGATAGGAACATTTCCTAGACATGCTCATGTGTCAAATAGAGAGCAGGCAAAAACACTGATGAATCAGTTCAGCTGCTTCTCTCCCCCAGATTTTAAGCTATAGTCACAGAGAGGGGTGCTATACAGGTGAGGCAGTACAGAAGTTTGTCCTAAGGGCACATCCCTCATCTTTCTGTTAGCTGCGGTCTTCAAACCATTATCACTCCTGAAACATGGCTTCAAATCCGTTTTTATAGTTGAAAGAGAGCATACTGATTTATTCTTTTGCCAATATGACTTACTACATCTCTACATGAAAACAAGCATTATAATAGTTTTGTTTTAGATAGAAAATTTCTTGTATCTGAGAGTCCTTTTAATTATGTATGTGTACATATATAGATGTATATGGTTAATAAAAATTATACTCTTCAGTAATCCTTAACAATCTGTAATGGGTTTATATTAATTTTATCCTTAATAATAATAATAATAATAATAATAATAAGGTAATACCATAGCATACTAAAACCAATAATATTTTATATAGAATTATTATAAATGTCAAATGATTTTCTAACATTTTCATTTTTCATTTTATTTAATATTCATAGTATCTTTATACAAGCTATATGCAATGTTTTCTGTTCTTAATGAGAAAAAAGAGTGAGTGTTCTGGAATTCCCTGCTCCAGGGATGGCATGGCCTCTTGAATAAACAGTGCTTACCTGAAAAACATCTACACAAGACTGGTGCCTGTTGTGGGTATCTGTATGCTGTGAATGTGTTGCTCTGATTGCTTAATAAATAAAGTGCTGATTGGCCAGTAGCCAGGCAGGAAGTATAGGCAGGAAAAAGAGAGAGGAGAATTCTGGGAAGTAGAAGGCTGAGTCAGGAGATGCTGCCAGCCACCGCTACCATGAGAAATAAGATGTAAAGTACCGGTAAGCCACAAGCCACGTGGCAACTTGTAGATTAATAGAAATGGGTTAATTTAAGATATAAGAACAGATAGCAAGAAGCCTGAGCCATTAGGCCAAACATTTTAAATAATATAAGCGTCTGTGTGTTTATTTGGGTCTGAGTGACTGTGGGCCTGGGTGGGACTGGAGATAACTTTTACTACAGGTGCCATTAGCTTTCCATCATGAAAGAGGAGGGCCTCATAAGACCCTGCACATTCTTAAGAAGTTGTAAACAACAGTGGCCTGGAAAAACAAAGACTTTTCTCTTCAATGGTACATCTGCCCATAAGTTGTCAATATGTGCACACACATACAAATAAATGAAATAAACTGCAATAAAAATTAAAACAAAACAAAAGTGTTCACACAGCAATAAGAAAGAATTGGAATGAAGCCAGTCTTACTCAAGTCCACAGTATTCCTGTAGATTCCTGTAGATTTATCTTTTTTGAGGGGGTCAGATAACACAATGGGCTAAACTGCTCTATCTGATCTCTCCAGCTGCATACCTGTGTCTCTCAGTCCATGGAAGCTCACAGAATAAGAGCTTATGGCCAATATCCTGCTTTCAACTTAAGGAAGCTGCTAATTTGAAATCCAATTCTGCTTTGCTTCATCCCACTCACACTCACTATGGTCATCTATTTTTCAGAGCAAAGTAAGGGGGAAAATGCTTAGCTGATTGCACCCCTCCTATGATGTCAAGAACAAATCCCATAGGCACAAGAGAGAAGGGGTCTTTAGCCAAGAGGAATGCAGCTGGCAATGGTACCACTTCCCTGCTCATGTTATGTTCAAAAGCTTTCCTAGCCACAGGACAAAGTGTGTTCCCATGGAGGTTCCATGAGAGCTTGTTAAGCAAGATGAGAATTACCATTTTCATTCCATACACCCGCCTTTCAGAAGTGCTTTATGACTGGATTGGGCATTTCCCTTGGCAACCTGTTCTATCTTTATTTTTGGAAATGGAAGTAAAATATTTGACATTTACTTCATAGGAAAAGTCAGAATGATATTAAGGAAAATTCCGAGTTACTGCTCAAACTATTGCAAGCCCTCTCCACCCATTAGCCAGCTCATGTTCTATCCCATCATGTCCAGACTACTTCATCTCTTCCTGTCGGGGGAAATTCCTCACCATATACCTGCTTGTATATTCAGATAACTGAAGTCTCTAATAACAACATCTTCATCAGTATCACTTGTATTCGATTTGAATGTCACTGAGGTCTCTGTAACTTTCTTATCTCCAAGAAGGTCCACTGGATTTCCTGGATAGCCTTCTGCCACTTACCCTTGAAAATAATCAGTGTGGGGGCAGGGGATGTCATTATAATTCACCCCACATGTTAAACCAAGGGCAATTCAAAACAACTTGAAAAAAAATCACAGCTATACTGAACATGTACAAATTTTTATTATCATTATACACTAAACAATATAGTTCAATAACTATTTACATAACATTTATATTACTTTGGTATTAAAAGCAAACCAGAGATAATTTATAGACAGTGATGTGCATATATTATATGAAAATGTCATAAAATTTTACATAAAAGACTTATGGGGGAATGTCCTAGAACCAATCCTCCAAGTATAGTAAAGGACTGCACTATATGCTTTCTTGCTTAAAATCTGTCAGAGATTTCCCAGTGCTCTTACAACAAATGTCAAAGACCTTTTATGGTGTTAAGGTCCAGAGAGTACAGAATCCACTCATTTCTAAGGCTTTCTCTTAGTCTAATTTCCTACTGTCTGTTAGAATGTTATTTGTGTGCATATGTGCATTGAAATGTACTGGTCTCTCCTCTCTCTCTCTCTCTCTCTCTCTCTCTCTCTCTCTCTCTCTGTGTGTGTGTGTGTGTGTGTGTGTTTGTGTGTAGTTTATGGAACTGTTATAATGACAGCATAGAATTGTATTTTTTTCACCCCAGATCTATGATGTTACCCCATTGGTTTGCACATTCTATTCCAGAGAAATCTTTATGTCACTGAGAATTAACAGAGGCTCCCTGGTGCCCTGCCAGGATCCTGCAGGTCAATGATCCAGCTGCAACAAGTTCCACCCCAATGGCACACAAGTCATTTTAGCTTCTACTGTCCACTGTCCACCCCCCTCCTAAGGAGGGCAACCTTCCTGCCTGGAGTGTTCGCTTCAGGAAAGTCCTATTAATCATCACAGTTACAGGTCCTGGGCTGGTTCTCACAGCTGGGTGCCAAGAGCGGTTTCTCAAGTGTAATGGCCCTCAACCTGTTAAGGAATTCCCCTCCCCCCTTTTAATATCCTGCCATAAGATTAATAGTTCGAACGTGATGCCACATGCAAACACCCTGATAAGATCTTACTTAATGAAAAGCAAGTGGAGACTTTCTTCAGAGAACATATGTCTTTTGAGAAATTCAAAGCAAATTGGAGAGAACATGTAAAATGTCTCAGGGAAAGGAAAAGTTCTAAATGAGAACATTCATCATCATCATAGATTCATGTGCACTGTCAAGACACAATAAAGATTTTAACTCATTTTGTGTCAGGCAGCCTTTTCCACGAGGACCTTCATTAACAATACGCTCTGCTTGACCTGTTTCTGCCCAGCCATGTCTCCCACTGTGGAGGACAGGGTGTGAAATATATCTTTTCAAATGGATGTCATTGATTTTAATATACCTTTAATAATATTGCTGCTCAGTGTTTTAATTACTCATACTTTTCTGGTACTTCCGCCCTCAGGTGATTTTATCTAATAAATTTGATCAGTGCAGGAGATTCTGACACCCAGATATGAGAGGAATAACATATGCTGGGGGAGCCCATTTCCTTTGTGGTTAAATTCGACATGAGTGCAAAATATGCCTGAAAGATCTCTAGCAAGACAGGGCTTTCATATGCTGGCCAGCAGTGTTTCTCCTCCTCTGCCCGTTGAGGGAAAATTCATGGCAAAGCTGTGTGTGGTTGTTTGAATAAGACTGTCCCTCAGAGGCTCTGGTGTGTAAACACTGGGTCCGGGGTTGGTGGTGCTTTGAGGGCAAGATTATGAAACAGTGTAGCCATGTTGGAGGAAGTATGTCTCCCGGAAGAGACTTGCCGAGTTTATGGCCCCACCGCTCCACTTTCTCTGCTTCCTAATCGTGGTTGAGGAGGGGAGCAGCCAGCTTCCTGCTCCCGCTGCCCTGCCCTGCGGGTCACTTGGTACCACGCCTCCCCACCGTGATGGATTCTTATCCTTTGAAACCATAAGCCCCCCAAAATTCTTGTTTACATAAACTGCTGTGGTCATGGTGTTTGGTCGCAAAAAGTAACGACACTGTTCAACCACTGACTTCGCCCCACCACAGCTCTCTTTGCCTGTTGACCCCAGTTACAGTCCAATCTTCCTCCTCTGGGCTTCCCTGCCATTTCAGCAGTATTATTAATATTCAGTTTTTTACACCATACCTGCTGTTTGGACTGGACTGAGCCACCTCTAAATTAGTGTGTTGGGTGGTGCCCCCTCATGCTGAGAATGAGAACTTATTGAGACACAGATGTATCTTTGCAGACACAACTTGCTAAGATCAGGTCATACAGCACAGGGTAGATCTTTCATGAACACTGGGACATAGACACCCACCAGCCAGAAACTACATGCAAAAACACAGCAAGAAATACTGTCTACCAGCCAAGGAATGCCTGGGACTAGAGATGAGGAGAGAAAAGGGCACATTCAGTCTTCACAGTTCTTAGAGGGGCCAATTCTGCTGACATCTTTTTTTATATTTAATTTTTATTTTTCAGTAGATTCATTCATGAATATGATGAATTTTAGTCCTTTTTATCCCTTTTTATCTCTTATCTTCCTCCTTCTATCCCCCTCCCTCTCCTGAAACCTTTTTTCTTCCCAACAAGCCTCCTCATACGTACGTGTGTGTGTGTGTGTGTGTGTGTGTGTGTGTGTGTGTGTGTGTGTGATTCTGTGTGTGATGCACTGAGTTCAGGTAGGGTAGCCTGTCTGAGCATGGGCAGGAGGTTATTTACTGGAGTATGGGCAATTCACCGATGGCTATACCACTGCAGAAATTGGCACCCTCCCCCTTCGTTCCAGCTATCATTTGCTGTGAGGGAGGGGCGGTATCTAATGAGCTCATCCTGTTCATGACGAAATGATGACGGGTACATTCATGTGCAGGTAATCAGAGATGCAGTGAAGTCACCAATGCAACCACAGTGTCATGTTCAGAGAAACACTGTTTCAACGCACTCCTCTGAAAGCTCTGGTCCTTCCGTTTTATCCACTGCCTCTTCCACAGGGTTTCCTGAATCTTGCCCAGTGAAGCATGCCATAGATGCCAGATTTCAGGCTGAGCACTTGAGAGCCATTTATTCTCTGCCTTTTGACCAGTGCAGAGTCTTGGTATTAAGTGCCATTAACTACAAAAAGATGCTTTCTGATGAAGTCTAAGAACCCTCTGCAGATTTCTAGCTTTTTTATTTCCAACCTCTGAGCATCAAAACTATGGAACAATACATATACACTGGTCTGTCAGACATTTTATTGTGTTCTGATATGGATGCCCCAGAAAATTAATATAGCCACAAAGCATAGATTCCTTGACCAACATAAGATATCCAGTAAGTAAACACTGATTTTCATTTTATGGGTGATGAAACATGAACAGACAAAAGCTGGTAAGGAAGACAGTAAAAAGATGAACTCTTCTTCTACTGGGAGAGATGAATTGAGAGATGATGACCAGTGGGTGGGTCAAGGGAAGACAGCAGGGAAGGGACAAGGAAGAGGAATCAAGACAGCAGCTATAACTAGAAAGTATATGCTAAGCATGTCTCTACAGCTTGCTCGACAATGTCATAGCAGTTGATAATTTGACTCAAACAAATCGTGCCATGCAGAGTGTTAGGAGCTGTGGGAAATTCTTTTCTGAAGAGATGAGAATAAACACCTGCTCTCTCTAGACTGGATATCATTGACAGAAACAAGTAAATCCTACCCAAGTTTAGCTCGGTGAGTTTAACTAGAGAGTGGGAAACTTAAAGGTGGCTACACCACTGAAGAAAAAAAAATGCTTTCCCAAGCAACCGTTAGCTGCTTATGTATCTGTAGGGAGGTTTCTGGGTATCATGAGTCCCTCCTGCTGGATGATGGAACTAGGTTTAATATTGTGCAGGTCTGGTGTTGCAAAAGGCAGTTCTTAAGAGTTCAAGAACAACTGCCACGTCGTGCTCAGAGGACAGCGCTTCTGTTGCCCCAGTCCGAATTTATGAAGCTAACTTCTGATAAAACAATATGCTCAGAAGCAGGGTGATAAGTTTTAAGGGAAATAGTGCCCCGCAGAGCAAAGTTGATGTAAACAGTACCAAGAAAATTATAGGTAAGAACACAGGCCATAAAAGATGGAATTGGTGTCACATGTCCAGAAGTCTTCACCGTGTCTTGAGACAAATATAGGAGCTCTTAGGGATTGTCCCAGGAGACCAGAGTGTTAGGAGTGTGCTATAGGATAGAGCTGTGCTGAGATGAAACTTTAGGAGCACTGCTTTTGATGTCGAATTATAGTAGGATGCCACACTTTGGTATAAATACTCAACACAGTGTTGCTATTTTGGTATCGGTTCAGATCCAACTAACTACAACTGTAAACCAGAGACTGACTCAAGCAGGCACTGAAAAGTGATACTCTCACTTAGAAAGTAGCCTGTAGGTTTTCTTGTAGGACTCTGCCTTTTGACCCACATTCTAGTTCTTTAAAATGTTTGTGTGTACCTCTAAAACATCACCGCTGAGGAATACTGGTCAAAGCGCTGTTTCCTTCATTCCTGAAGTGGTCTGGCCCCTGTCGACATTTTCGTTTCTGATCTGAGCCTTAAAGTGTGGCCAGGAACAAGCTGATTAAGGCCCAGTTTTCCCTAACACTTCAAACATTCTTTCAAAGTAGGATATAGAATGTTGTTGGCCTAAATTGTTTTAATTTACATATATCTAAATGCAAATTCTAGGATTAGATTTTTAGAGGAAAGCCATAGCTGTCCTACTTGTAACAAACATGTGCAGTATAAAAATGTCTGGCTGGAAATAAAGCATGAACTAAGCCAGATGGACAGTGAAGCGATATAACTAATAGGAATTTAAATAAAGTCATTGGTTTGATGATTCTGTCAGTAACAAAACGAGAGTCACAGGAGACTTGAACATGCATGGGAAAGCTACCCACAATTCTCGCATCTGAAAACAACTGTTGAGGTTTGCCCCTGTCTTTTGTCTCTGTGGAAAGTTGCATTCTATTTGCCTTTAAATCTGACTCAATTTAATACCTACCAGCAGGACTGGAGGAAAATCTCTGTCACCAATAACATACTGGATAGAGGCAGACTAGAAAGAATGTCTTTGAAAATGTTTCATCTTCTGCAATCTAGAACGTTCTAGAAAGGGAGGTGATTTTTTGTTTTTGTTTTTGTTTGCGGTTTTGTTTTCTTCATCCCACACTGGTTACTTCAAGGATCCAACTTTCCAGTGCTGGATACAGTGACATTATGTGGACTTCCCAGTCATGGTTATTAATCATTCACCTTTAGAAGAAATGTGTGGGAATGTAACGATACTCACATGTCTCCTTCTACGTCCTGTCGAGGTGCTTGTGGCCGTGAATATACAAATTGGTCTCTCTGAGCCAAAGTACCTAAGATACAGTCCCAGCCATCCCTCGGGAATGGAGGGAGCTCCTCAAGCTCTCACTGGTTTCTGCTCTCCCCTCCCCTCCAAAACTCACACTTCTCAGTGATCTCTGCCTCGCTCTAGCACAATCAGTAACTGACCCCTTCTGTTTGTTTCAAGCCCCCCTCAAGAAACTTCATTTAGATCAAAGAACACAGAGAATTGGGAAAGCTTCTTGAAATAGTAAGAAAAATTACTTCATAGCAGTCAGAACCAAAATAAATGAATTTCTCACAAAAAACTTTCTGCTGTACATACTTTATATACTTAGGATTGCACTCAGTGTGCAATTCTCAATTTGGTATCTTATTTACATTACAACTAAGCAATTTTCAATGTTATTGAAGACTCTATGCAAACACAATTAAGACTTGAATAGTGTTTTAGCACAGTGTGCATCTACGTACATAATAATGGCGTGCAGCATGACGTTCGAATCCAGAGAAAACTCCCTAGACCTGGAGTGTCTGCATTCCAGTCCCAGCTCTGTACCTGGGCCTCGGTTTCCTCATCTTTAAAATGGGGTGAATCACTACTTGTTTTCATAGTGCCGTGACATTTAATGAGCCCATACACATAAAACCCTGAGGTCACTGGCAAGCCAGATGAGAGCTGTTATTTTAGGACAAGGCCAGATGATGTCATTGCGATTCTGTGCTCTAGAGAATCTGCCCTTGCTTTGAATCTCAGCTTTTCCCCAGATCGCCTTGGTGACCTTGGATTCATTGTTTACCTTCTCTGAAATTCGGTCCTCCCATGCACAAAATTAAAATGTGCTATATTTTTAGGATGATCATTCCAATCAAGTCAAATACCAGAAGTGAACCCTCGACACCATTCTTGACACAAATCATGTTCACTGTGTTCAAGTACTTTGTGACTTATCTTTTCATACTGCCTATGTCCTTGAGGACTTTGCAAAAAAATTTTATTAAATATGCCTTCATTGATTGAAGATATGGCTCAAGGTGAACTAATATGACTCTAAATGTTTATAAAATACATTGGAAGAAGCACACTAACTTGGAGGCAGAAAATGCTCATAGAAAGTGGGATTGGGCAGAGTTAAGGGAGCTTCCTTTTCTATATTTAAAGTTTGCAATGAAAAATTCCATGTCATTTTCATTTTTAAAATATAACAAACTAATAAAAAAGAAGTCTAGAATGAGGTTCTGCAGAGATCTCTACTTTCTGAACAGTCACACTGATACAGGTCCCAGGAGAGAGGAAGTAGGGTGGGGTGATGTAAGTATTTCAGATATTTCCAGTAGTCTCCAGAATACTTTTACATTAGCATTGAAACAGATATATAGCTACCAAACCCAGGTTTTCTTAATGAGTATATATATATATATATATATATACACATATGTGTGTGTATAATATGTGTGTATATGTGTATATATATGAATTTTTATAATATATCAAGCCAAATAAAGAAAATGGCTATTTTATAACTCTGATCTAAGGGACATAGCTCCAACATGGTGGATTATATTAATCACAATGCACTGATCTCCAGCTATATCTATCTTAAGGTATTCCATTACAGAGTCTTGATTCATTAATAAAACAGACACAGAAAATAAAATAATCTTAAATTTCATATGGAAGCATAAAAGACATCCGATAACCAATCCAACTCCAAACAACAACAACAATACTGGATATATTGCCATATGTGAACTCTTGTTATACTATAGAACAATAATAACAAAAAATCCACAACATAGACAAAAAACAACTACGTAGATCGATGGAAGAGAAGATGCAAAGCTAAGTCCATAGAGCTACAGTCACTGCTTTTGAAAAAAATGCCAAAACATACACTGGAGAAAATCCAACCTCTTCAACAAATGGTGTTGGGAAGCTACATATCGTCACAAAGAAGAAAGAAACTAGATCCATGTCTGTTGTTGCTGGCTAAAGTCAACTGAAATGCATCAAAGAGGCCCGAATGCTTATTTATGTACTTCTAAATCTCTATATGAAAATTTAAAAGAATAAGAAAAACTAATTTAATTTAAATAAAAAATACCTCGAGGATGGGGGAATCCATGGCTGATATGTGAAATTAAGTTAATTATAAAATAAAAATATTAAATTAAAAAAGTATCTTAATGTAAGAACTAAAATTTTGAAATTTTAGGTATAAAATTTCAAAGGTATAAAAATACCTTTGAAATTTCAAGGTATAAAAATAAACATTTCCTATAAATGAATTCAGTTCTTCAGGAATTAAAAGCAAGAACTGATAAATGGGATTGCATAAAACTAAGTTTCTCCACAGCAAAGGAAGCAACTAGTCAAGCAAGAGGAAAACTTTGTCAGCTCTACATGTGACAACTGGACAGAGGGCTAAAATCTAGAATATATAAAGAATACAAAAGCAAACAAATATTCTAAACCTAAAGAATTCAATCAGTATATATGCTGTTGAAATAAAAAGCTGCCAGAAGAGGAAGTGTTATATGTAAACATACAGGAACATGTTCACCATCTTCAACTACTAGGGGAATGTAAATGAAAATAATATGAAGGTTTCATCCAGCTCCAGTGGGAAGAACTATTACCAAGAAAACAGTAACAAACTCAGTCATGGCAGCAGGCTGAAGAAGGTGTGTGCTCTGCTGAAACTGTAAACTAGGCCTAGCACTACTACTGTGGAAGCCAGTGTGGAGGCTGCTAAGGAATCTGGAAACACGAGTCCCATCTGCGCCAGCCAGCTCTAACTTGGGGAGACAGATGAAAGCATGCCAACATACCACAGAAACAACCACACAAGGAATTTTATTGCCTTGCCATTTACAGCAGCCATGCTATAGAATCAGCCTAAGTGTCCACCAACTGATCAATGGATAAAGAAAATCTGACATACATACACACACATATATGTGTGTGTGTGTGTGTGTGTGTGTGTGTGTGTGTGTGTGTTATGGTTATGTTATATATAAACAGAGAATCATAAAGAATAAAATCACGTGTTTTGCAGAAAATCTATGTAATTACAGATGATATTAAACAAAAATTTATGCTTAAAGAAACAAATAATGCAGCCAGGTGGTATTGGGGCACACATTTAATCCCAGCACTCGGGAGGCAGAAGCAGGTGGATCTCTGAGTTCAAGGACAGCCTGGTCTACAGAGCAAAATCCAGGACAGGCACTAAAGCTACACAGAGAAACCTTTGTCTTGAAAAACAAAAAACAAAAAAAAAAAAAAAAAAAAAAAAACAAAAAACCAAAAAACAAAAAAACAACAACAAGAACAAAGAACCAAACGCTGCATACTTTCTCTCATTTCTGAATACCGGATTTTATATAGATATCTAAAGCCTTGTGTGAGTACGAGATACACAGTAGAAATGAGACTGTAGAACGAGTGGTGTTACTTGGCAGAGGAGCAGGAGAACGTGGAGGGACTTGAATGTAGCCAGAGGAAATGATACGCTTGCATGAAAATGTCATATGACTCCTAACACTACGTACAGCGAGTACATGCCAATAAACCATTATATTTTAAAAACTGTCAGTGATGGAGCAAAGAGGTGAACATGTTTCTTTATGTGCTTATGTTTGCCTGGGTCTTGGGAAGAACACAATCACCGGGGGATCTGGTGAGGGGAATGATTGGTTGGCTCTGCAGTAGCTCCAGGGTGGGTGAAACCACACAGAAAAGTGTTTTAGGGGTATTTGTTCACAAATGAGGACACTTTTCCTACACCAGGACAGGAAGGGCTAATCTTTCATTCCACTTGTGAGATCACATGTAGACACTCTTTCTGTGGATATGCATGTTTTTCTCTGTGAGATCACATGTGGACACTCTTTCCGTGGATATGCATGGTTTTCTCCGTGAGAACATATGTAGACACTCTTTCATTGATATGCATGTTTTCTCCATGAGATCACATGTACACACTCTTTCTGTGGATATGCATGGTTTTCTCCCTGAGATCACATGTAGACACTCTTTCTGCTGATGCGCGTGTTTCTCTGCTATTGCCAGCCTCCTGTTTAGACTATCCAGGCAAGCAGCCTGTGTCATCCACAGGGTAGCTCCTCCCACTCTGAGGAGGACCTGCCTCTTGGCTGTAGGTTTACTTGCCACTGTGACATGATACTTAAGACACACACAGGTCCCAGAGAAAGGAGACAGCCCCAGGTGCCTGACTGACGAGAAAGCCCATGTTCTTTGGCACTGTATCTGTGAAATACTGTGTTTCAAAAAATGTTAGAAAAGAGCCCAAGTTCCACAACATTAAATCAAAAAGAAAGAAGAGTACTCTATAAGCTTGCTAAGGTGTGAAAAACACATGTTCAAAGGTCCAAGTGACTTGTGTTCAAATCCTGGTGCTGCCATTTACTAAAAGTTTGACATTGACTGTGTCCTTTATCCTAGAAGACTTTGGGGCTTTCTCTTTCTTTCTTTCTTTCTTTCTTTCTTTCTTTCTTTCTTCCTTTCTTTCTTTCTTTCTGTTTTTTTGGTTTGTTTTTTCCTTTCTTCTTTTTTTTTTTTTTTGAGACAGGGTTTCTCTGTGGAGCCCTGACTGTCCTGGAACTCGCTCTGTAGACCAGGCTGGCCTTGAACTCACAGAGATCCGCCTGCCTCTGCCTCCTGAGTGCTGGGATTAAAGGCGTGTGCCACCTTGTCCAGCTGACCCGAGATTTCTTAATCTATAATATAGGGATAGAATATCCACCCTCAGATTCTTGAGGTATAGTTCAGTGACAAAATACTTGTTGAGCACAGATGAGGCCTGGAGATGTACCCCTAACACAGATAAAAAGAGTCTGGGGAAGAATCATGGCATAAGGGTATCAGCACGTGGTAGGCCTGCGATACCAGTAAATGTAATTTTGAGTAGCATTCCTGTACATTCAGAGGATAAGGATTGCTCTGTCTCAGCCTCTGAGCAACTTTATGCCTGCTAAATGACAAATAATTGAAAAAAAAATTGGAAGTGATAACTGTCACAGACACTACAGTTTACTGAACATTTTTTAGAGATTTACTTCTTGATTTCAAATAGGTCAACCTAAGCAGACCCTGCTTCATGCCTCCCTGGTATGGTTATATTCACATATGAGTCCAGCTGTCATGGAAGACCGCACCATATTTCTTCAAAATACAAAACGTGGAAGTCGCTTATGACCCATCAATTATGCTTCCTTTATACATGGTCAAAATAATTGAAAACAAGGCTAAGTAGGTATTTGCATGCCAGTGTTCAAGGAATAATCGTCACTATAGACCAAAACCTGAAAACCTAAGGTTCATGAACAGATGAACAGATAAACAGATTCTATACACAGACCAATACCAAACTATGTGATCACAAAATGAGATGAGGTTTTGATCCATGATACAATCTGGATGCACCTTGGAGATGTCAAGTGAACTTAGCCAGACACAAGGTGAGTAAATGTCTCATAATTCAGCTGACACAAAGTCTCTAGAAGAGGCAGATTCATAGACTCGGAAAGCACATTAGAAATTACTGGAAGACAAGAAGGACAGAAAGTTATTGCTTAAAGGGCAGACAGTTTCTGTCTAGGGTGTTGCAAAGTTTTAGACATTTCCAGTGCATTCTGTGAATGCAATTACTGCTGCTGACTTGGAGCTGGGGCTGGGGCTGGGGCTGGAGCTGGGGCTGGAGCTGGGGCTGGAGCTTGAGTTGTTCCAATAGGTAGAGTGCATGCTCTTGTCCTGTAAGCATGAAGATCTCATTGCAGAAATCCAGAACCCATGGCGGGGGAGGGGGGGTGGCGCTGGGTGCAGCCACATATGCCTACAGTTCCAGACCTGGGGTGATTCAGATAAGGGAACCCCTGGGGCTCTATGACCAGCCAGACTAGCCAATTAGTGAGCTCCAAGTTCAATAACAGAATCTATCTCAAAACTGATGGGGAAAATAACTGAAGAAAACACACTACATCAGCTGCTGGTGTATAGGCATGCACACACACACACACACACACACACATACACACACGCACAGATAAACGTGTAAACATACATATACACAAACACAAATGAAAGAGTAGCTAAAATGGCATTTTTCTTACATATCTTTCACCACAATAAAAATGTTGTACAAGACAAATAAGTGCTTAGCCTCTAATTAAATTTCTAATTAAAAGTGCTGTGTGTACAGGTTACACATTTCCATACTTTAAAAACAAACGAGCATACATTGCAAGGTCTTAGTCCTCCTCGCCTTATTTCCCTCATCTCTCCCCACAAACAACTCTCGGTATTATTTTATCACAAATGTTATCAAGCTGTTCTTATGCAAATAGCAGAACAACAATATATATGAATTCTTATTTCTGTTTTATATGTATATGGTAGCATATGCGCATGGTCCCGTGTTGTCACTTTTATGTTTAGATAGATGCCCCAGAGATAGGTACAAATGTAGAGCTGTTCCTCCCCTTTTACTGCTGTACTGTGTGCTACGGTGTAGATACGCCATAATTATGTTAATTACCCCTTTAGTGACAGAATACTTTTGTGTTTACAAAGTTCTCCAACAGGTACACTTCTATATTTTGATCTGTGTATACAATGTCTACTGTAGGTTTAAACCCCCAGATTAGGTTTGCTGAAATCAAAGAACAGTCACACACTCCACTTGGTTGTGAAAGTGTCTGTTTGCTCCAGGTTTTACCAAGAGAATATGGGAGGTTTGTTTTGTGGCTATTATTGTGAAAAGACATTCCTTGGTGCCCCTGTCATTGAAATCGCCCTTACTGTAGACATAGTTGAGCATATTTGTTTAAATGTCACTCACAGTGCCTTTTCTATTGATGTGGAAGTGTGCACCATTTACAGATTGAAGACATGGGCAGTTAACAGCAATGTGTCATGGCATTTGGTGACGAAATAGCTGAGAAACAGTTTCACTTTTCCACCTCCGTTCCTATGGACATAGCCCGGGCCCTGTATCTTCTCAGGGCAAAAGTTG
>CABHPH010125486.1:0-66033 GCA_902168325.1 Peromyscus nudipes
ATAGTTGGGTGGAGGTTCCCAGGGACTGATTGTGACTAGAATGAGATGGAGGTTTTTGATTGGGGTTGCATTGAATTTGTAAATAGCTTTTGGTAAAATTGTCATTTTCACAATATTCTACCAATCCATGAGCATGGGATGTCTTCCCATTTTCTAGCATCATTTTCTCTTTCATCCAATGTTTAAAGTTTTCATTGTATAGGTCCATCACTTCTTTGCTTAGTTTATTCCTAGATACTTTCTTGAGAGTATTGTGAATAGAAGTGTGTCCATGATCTATTTCTCTTTGTTCATTGTTGGTATATAGAAAAGCTATTGATTTTTGCAAGTTGGTTCTGTATCCTGCCACATTGCTGAATTTTTTTAGCATGTCTAGAAGTTTTCTGATAGAAATTTTGTGATCTCTAATGTATAATATCATGTTATCTGCAAATAAGGATAGTTTGACTTTTCTGTTCCTTTAATTTTTCTTTCTTGTTTAATTACCCCAGTTAGTACTTTGAGCACAAGATTGAGAAGGAGTGGGATAGTGGACATCCATGTCTCATTTCTGACTTCAATGGGATTGCAGTGAGCTTTTCTCCATTTAGGGTGATATTGGCTGTGGGTTTCTCATATATCACTTTCATGATGTTGAGGTATGTTCCCTCTATCCTTACATTCTCTAGGACTTTTATCGTGAAGGCATGTTGGACTTCGTCAGAGGCTTTTTCTGCATCTATTGAGATGACTGTGATTTTTGTATTTAATTCCATTGTTGACTTCTTTATTTTGAACCATCCCTGCATTTCAGGGATAAGGCCAACATGGTCATGGTGTATATCTTTTTTATTTATGTTTATATTCTGCTGGTAAATATCTATTGAGCATTTGAGTCTATGTTCATTGGGGATATCGGCCTGTAGTTTTCTTTTTTGTTGTGTCCTTATCCGATGTGAGTGTTGAGGTGACACTGGAAGCAGTTTGGCATTGCTTCTTCTATTATATTTTTGGTTATGATACTGGAAGCAGTTTGAGTGCTCCTTCTGTTACATTTAATGGATGAGCCACTGCTGCTGTAATGACCAGTCTTTAGCAGCTCAGGAACTGAAGGGGAGCTGTGAGGTCAGCAGACTAATCACACAATTGACTTTTTTATCTGAGGGAGTAAAACTTAATTCTCTGGGGCCAGCAAAAAAAGGGAAACACACAAGCACGTGTCTACACACACACACACACACACACGCACACACACACACACACGCACACATACACGCACACACCTACCCCTCCAACAGGTCAGGATCTCACCTATGGTGCTGATGAATGGCAAGCCTTTGGCAGATCAGAAAAACTGAAGAGAAGATTCAGAGTCATCTACTACTGAATAGTCAAATAGACACACAAGGACTTTCTTGAGGGTCAAAACTTCTTCCTTTTATTCTTTCTGTCTGTTCTACTCTATTTTTCTGTTCTCTACTTCTACCCTGATGTTTTTCCTTCTTCCATTTTCTTGATGAGTTCTTTTAATGACTTCCTGATATATTTTTTCTCTTACATCTTATATACCCCAGCAAAATCTTTCAAGTGATAAAAAATTACAATGTGGTTACATTCTATTTTTTAAGTGAATGATTATAATGAATATAGTAAAAAGCAGCATTTTTCATATTACTTGCATGATTAAACATTTTACATATTACAAGTGAGAAACAAATTATTCCCACGACCCACATACATTCACAGCCAAGCAATTTGTTATCGATTAACAAAGTGTAAGCAAGCAAGATATTTTTCTCAGTTCTTTGACTGGCAGCCTGCATTTTGTGGTTACAAAGAAAGGATTGTTTGCTTTATTACTTATCTCAAAAGGTAATCTTAAGAAAAAAGTCTTAAGAATGACAAATCTAAACTTTTATATATGAAAAACAATCAATCAGCTCTACTTTAAATCTTCAGGGGGCATACCCCTTTATTAACATAATATTATTATGTTTTGTTTTGTTTTTTTGGTTTTTCGAGACAGGGTTTCTCTATGTAGCTTTGTGCCTTTCCTGGGACTCACTTGGTAGCCCAGGCTGGCCTCGAACTCAAAGAGATCCACCTGGCTCTGCCTCCCGAGTGCTGGGATTAAAGGCATGCGCCACCACCGCCCGGCGTATTATTATGTTTTTTATATCGGGAAGCTGAGAGCAGAAATAGGTACAAGGAATTAATCATCACCTTTGATCACCATTTCATCCTAGCAAGAAAAGTACATCAGTCAGCAATAGCCAGGCTGCCATTGTTTTTGTTCCCTGACTTCAATGAATCCCTCACTCAACTATTAAAAGTGTGCCTTTCTAAACTTTAAATTGTTCCCCAAGATTTTCTATCTCAAAGCCATTAACAAAAACATCTTAATCTTAAGTCATTATTTAAAGCTTTGTTTCAGCTATGATGCGCACCAAAACCTGTGAACACTTCTCCTAACATTAAGATTAAAAGAACTTGTACTAGCCTAGCTTCTGGGACTCTGTTGTTTTCTTAATCATTAACCATAATTATGTGTTTTTAACTTGTCATATCCCTTGCTTATTTGGTCTAGGGCTCTCTATTTTATCTTTGAGTCCTAATATTCTGTCTTTTGGTTGATTTCATTCTACTT
The DNA here is from genome assembly GCA_902168325.1 of Peromyscus nudipes. Classification (NCBI taxonomy): domain Eukaryota; kingdom Metazoa; phylum Chordata; class Mammalia; order Rodentia; family Cricetidae; genus Peromyscus; species Peromyscus nudipes. The sequence goes on from CABHPH010125486.1 coordinate 2,627, forward strand.
GTAAGCATTTCCTTTGAGTTTCCTAGTTGGGATTTTTTTGGGTTTTTCAATTCCATCTTCATCTCAACTTGAGTCCTCTTAAATTGCCTGAATTATTTCCATCAACCTTAGGTTTGTGTTCCTTTTTGCGCTGTGGGGTGGGGGCAATGACTCAGGCATTTGTTCTCAAGTTATCTCTCCTTAATTTCATTGAGCAGTTTCTTTGTGTCTTCTACAAAGTTCTTTAATTCTTTGAAATTCATGATTGTTCTTTTAAATTCTTCATTTAGGTAACTCTCGCTGGCAAACATTTCAACAAGAGTAGTAGGTATTAGGAGATAGAGAAGGAGATGCTGGCTTGATCTTTCGTATCATTGGCATTTTTATGATGAGGGCAGGAGAGGATGAGTGGGCGTCTTGGACCTAGAGTTTGGAAGTTGCTTGAGTGGACCAAAGTCAGGGATAATGCCTCCTGGTTCAAGCCTGGAGTGTGAGCATAGATCTGACTAGGTAGAGATGTTGGATATGGCAGAAGCAGCAGCCTGTGGGTTGAGGTATAGGTAGGGAGGATTCTGGCACAAGTCAGGGCACTGGATGTGGAACCCAGGCTAGACATGGTGAGTTAGGGATAAGGTATAGATGAGGTGAGGTCAGAGAAACCCATTGGGCTGGATCCTGACAAAGGAGGTGGGATGTGTGGTTGGATGTAAAGATTTTATGAGGCACAGAAGAGACCTGTGGGTGGTGGCAGGTAGAGCAAGTCTTGGTGGAATCCTAAAGGGAGCCTCAGAGGTTGGTTGCAGTTTAGGCAGGGGGCACAAGACTGGGCTGGGTCATTGAATGTGGGGCCCAGGCTAGATTTGGTGGGTTAAGGAGAAGGCATATGGATGGAGAGGTCATGGAGACTCGACCTGGAAAAGGAGATGGGAGGTCTGGCTAAGTGAAGAGGTTAGATGTGGCACTGAAGAGAATTCTATTTGTATATTGTTAACATTATTACTTGTTATATGTGTAGCTAAAAAGGATTCTTCTACTATTCTGTAGACTGGTCATCCGATTGTTTCCTTGATTGCAGAAACTTTTGAACTTTATGCAGCCCCCTTTGTCAGTCCTGGCCTTACTTCCTGACCACTGGGTGATTAACTGAACCCACCTTGCAGAAAGTGACTCTCTGAATCCATATCTTGAGATGTTGCCCTCTTCTCCTCCAACAGCTTCAGAGTTTTGTGGGTTCTTATTTTTTAACATTTTAATAATAATTTCATTAATCCTTTGGGAATTTCATATAATGTATTTTGATCATATTCACACTCCTTCCCCCAAACTGTTCCAAGATCCACCCCCACCTTCCCAATTTCATATTCTCTGTTTTTAACCCATGGAGTCAAACTTATACTGTCCAATTACTCAAAGGTATGGAGCCTGCCCTGAAGCATAGTCTGCCTACCAGAGCTCACACCCTTAAAGAAAACTGACTCTTCCATCCTCCCCTGGTAGCTCTCAATTGCCAATAGTTCCTCACCTAGGGGTGGGACTTTGTGCTCACCCCAACTCGCTCAGCACACCTCCATGCTGGGATTTTGTCTGGCTTGAGCTTGCACAAGACTCGTACATGCTGTTTAAACTGGAGTGAGTTCACATATGCAGCTTCTCCATCATGCCCCCCAAAACACTTTTCTTGTCAGTCATCCACCAGGCCTTCCAATCCCTCCTCTGCAATGGTCCCTCATCCTTGGATAGAGTGTTATGACATGAACGTCCTGTTTCAGGGTGAGCACTCCTCAGAATTTCAGATCTCATATCATGGTCTAATGTTGCTGATTTTCGCCCTTTTGCATAATACTTTTATGAATTGCACAGAAGAAAAAGTTCCTTTCTAACCATCTTGGTTTTTATTGCCTGGGTCCCTGATAATGAGAAAAATAGGGCAAAAATTGGAGTTTTGTTAACATGCAGGTGTCATTGGAAGTTTTCTTGTGTCCTGCCTGGCCTGTGGTCAGGAAAAATCTCTCTCGCCCACCGGTCCTGCAGATGCTTGGACCCAAGTAAACACACAGAGGCTTATATTATTTATGAACCGTGTGGCCATTAGCTCAAGCTTATTACTAACTAGCTCTTACACTGAATGCGATAGCCATGTCATACCTTAGAAGACACGACCTTTCCTTTGGTTTCTATGTTCTTTTGCTGCCTCCTCTTCATTATTCCCTGTTTCCTGAAGGAGAGGAAAAAGGTGTCCCATTTAGTGAAGATTATTCAGTACATGCTTACAATCAGCACTTGGACCAGTTCCATGTTGCTTTAGTAACAATTACTCAACTGTAAAAGTTTTCTCTGACCAAAACTGGCATTGCTAAACTGGGCATCAAGGTTAGATGTTTAGAAAACAATTGACAAGCACATTGTGTCTATTCAGCCAAATAACAGCAGTAGCTTCCTCATGAAGGTCTATGTCCTCCCAAGCCACAGACCTTTGACCAGGTTTACAACATAATACCAGATTTTATTTTCTTCCGGTGGAGACAGTATCAAGTCAATCAGAAAGCAGGAATGGAGAAGTAGCTTAGTTGTTAAGAGCACTTGCTGCTCTACCAGAGGTTCTGAGTTCAGTTCTCAGCAACTACATCTTACTGGCTCACATGGGATCTGATGCCTCTGGCCTATGTGGGCATCTGGAAATAACTAGATTCAGATACACACATATACACATAATTTAAAATAATCTTTAGAACATTTTAAAATTCCAATCAGAAAGCATTTGGTTTGCATGCTATTATTGCACACTGGCACTGCCCTGCAGAGCATTGTTATGACAGGCAGGATCCACAGCTGGGTAAAACCACTGATGGTGACTGTCCCCTAACACTCACATCCTAGTTCTCTCCAACACTGTGAAAGCTCCAAGCTGAGAGTGAGTTTCCAGATGAGTGTCAGTTTGATTTTGTCTTGTCACAAACATGTATGGGTCTTATGTCTAGTTCTGGTTAGCAGCCAAGAGTAGTGGCAATAAACTTGTGCTGATTTGGACGGCTCTAGAGCCTCACTGGCCAATAACTTATGAGAAACACACCTCTAACACTGGGATTTCCATTTAATCCTATGCATCGAGGTTTTCTTACAGCATTTTTAACACTATCTGTATAGCCCAAGTTACCTTAGAATTGCTATCAGCTGAGGTTCATCCTATCCAGCCTCCCAAGTGATGAAATTATGACCATGCAACACCACACTCAGGTTGCACTGAGTTTGAATATAGCAAATATGTCTTATAACAACTCTCCAGAGCAGAGGCATCTGACTTGGTAAGAGAGCTGTGTACTCTCTTTACTCCCTATGAACTACCCATTATACTTCCAAGCTTACAACTTGAGCAGAATTTGCAATTCTAGAAATACTGAGGGGAGACATCACAAACCTGAGAAAAACGAAGATGATCTTGGAAGGAGAAAAGTTAGTTGTGATTAAAAATAGAAAAGAAAATGTCCCAAGCCACAAACAGGACTAAGAAGAAGTTGATACGAGCATAGAGGAATATTCAGTGTTCTTATGTGAACACATCCATGTATGAATGTTTGAGGTGTGGGATGTGCATGGGTGTGCACACATGAGCTCACCCATTGTATACATGTGGAAGCCAGAAATTGGCGCTAGGCATCTTCCTCTAGCCTTCTCTACCTTATCTTTTGAGATAAGGTCTCCTACTGGATCCAGAACTTTGATTGGCTAGGCTGTCTGCCCATCAAACCCAACCTTCAGAGCACTAAGGTGACAGGTACACACCAATAGGCTTGGTTTTGCATGAGTGCTAGAGACTGAACTCAGGTCCTCATGCTGGAAAACTTGACCAACCGAACCATCTCCCCAACCCCTGTATGAGAATTTTAAATGGTAAAGAGAACCGAATCATTCTCAACAAAGAGGTCACTTTCTCATCAAAGCAATTTCCATGTTTTTTTATTTCATCAGACTAAAATATAAATAGGGACTGGACAGACGGTTCATGCATACTGTTCTTGCAGAAGACCTGAGTTTGGGTCCCAGCACCCACATCAGCCCACTCTCAGCCACCTGTAACTGCTGCTCCAGGGGATCCAATGCCTTCTCCTGGCATCTATGTGCACTGCACTCATGTGTACATGCCCACACATAAAGTTTTTTAATTATTTCAAATTGGACCCTTTTTAAAGTACATTTGCAAAAGAGATTTCTGAATCACATTTTGCTGAAATGAACTTGGATTGAAGTTGGTCTTTAAGAGGTGTGTTTTTTTTTTTCATTTTCCTTTCCTACTTTATACAAGGTAATTTTTCACAATAACTAACTATGTTCTGTCTATCTCCTCTCTCTATCATTGATGGGGAAGAACACAAGTATAAAAAGAGCTGGTTGGATAAATACATGAATGAATGGAAGTATGTCTTCTGGCCTACATGCAATGAAAGACTCTACATAGAGACTGAGGCCTACAGGACACTCGTGACATTATGTAATCCAAAGGCAGGAACGCCATTTGCTCATGCAATAGTGTTGCATGGCCCTCCACACTCTGGCAAAACCACAGCGGCCAAGAGGCTAATGCTGCAATGGTCAGAGAGCAAGCAGGCCCAGATATTCCCATGTGCCTTCTACATCAGCTGCGGGGTGATTAATGAAACTAGACCTTGCACTTTTGTACAGCTCCTCACCATGGAAAAACCCTCGTGGAGGAAGTATGTGATAAAGTCCCTAGCCAGGGGAGAAAACTTCTTGTTTGTGGTGGATGGTTTTGATGAACTGAAATTCCCAGCAGAAGTGCTGATGCATGACATCTGTGGGGACTGGAACACAGAGAAGCCTGCAGTTGTCCTGCTGAGCAGTTTGCTGCAGAGGAAGATGGCGCCCCATGCCACACTGCTGGTGACCACGAGAACACAGGCTTTACGGCAAATCCACCTTATGATAGATCAGCCCTTCCTTGTAGAAATTCAGGGCTTCTCGGAACGGGAGAGGCAGGAATACTTTCAAACATTCTTTAAAGGTTTGAAGTATACCAACAGGGCACGTGGCTATTGGGAGCCTGCCACCACAGCCGAGCAGGGCAGTGGTGATGACACGGAGCAGAGCGATGATGAAAGGGCACTAAGAGCTTTCAATGCACTGAGGGGCAATGCGGCTCTCTTCCACATGGCCTCTATTCCTTCTGCATGTTCGGTATTCTGCGTCTGTCTGGACCAAGAGATGAGGAAGAGGAAAGACCTTGCTCTGACGTGCCAGACCCATACCTCTATGTTCCTGAACTTCCTCTTCAGTGTCTTCTCACCAGAAAGCTACGAAAGCTATTTGAAAACGCAAATCCAGAGCGTGTTCAGGAAAGTATGTATCCTGGCTGCTGATGCTCTGTTGGAACAGGTGCACGTGTTCTGTGAAGAAGACTTGTTGAGATTAGAAGTGAACCCGAATTCTATGCATTATTTTGATTGCAGGGTTATCGTTGATCGGAAGGAGATGAGCAACAGCTACAGCTTCTACCACCTCAGTGTCCAGCAGCTCATGACTGCCATCATATTTGTTCAGGAACTTGAGAAAGAAGATAAAGATGTCTCTAAATACAGTATGCAGAAATTGCTTTCTAGGGAAGCAAGATTAAAGAACCCCAACCTGTCAGGAGTGCTGCTATTTGTATTTGGACTCATGAATGAGACTCGACTTCAAAAGTTGGGGACCTATTTTGACTTCCAAATATCAATTAGGGTCAAGAGGAAATTCCTGGAATATAAGTCGGGGGAAAATAAACCCTTCCCATTACTGATAGATCGACAAGAGATTTTGTCCTGTCTCTATGAATCTCAAGATAAGGGGCTTGTGAAGGAAGTCATGGCCCTCTTTGAGGAAATCTCCTTAGATTTGAAAACCAGCACGGACCTCATAAATGCTTCATTTTGCCTCAAGAGTTCTCAAAATCTGCAGACAGTGTCCCTACAAGTGGCAAAGGGGATATTCCCAGAAAATGATGCTGTATTGGAGTCCACAGCTCAGTATCAAAGGTAAGAACCCTATTTTCCTTTCTGGCTTCTTAATGGTGCTTGCATCCTCCAGCTCATCCAATGCTTTGTAGTAAAAGGTTGAAGTCTCTCATTCTCTGTAGCTCAAGGTAGAACATGTTATAACATGCTGGCCTGCCTTCCTACTTAATAATAAAAGTGAAAATGATGGTATGATTAAAGATGTCAGCCTGAAAGTTAAACATCTTAAGACCTGTGGTCTCCTGCCTTTCGGTGAGCAATGTTTTATTACTTTCCTTATGGCATAGTCATAATTTTACTTGATTCTCCTGCCAGTACCCCCTCATCTCCCTGCCCACCATCTATGTTTAAACCCTTTCATTCATGGGTATCCCTACTTCCATTTTTATATCTCATGTGTTTTTATCAGACTTACGATGGATGTGTGTGCAGAGGCTAGATAGCTTGTTCTCAGAGGAAACCAATTCTCTCCTTGAATCGTGTGTGTCCTAGAAACTGAATCCATCAGGTTTGGCAGGAAGCTGCTTTTCTCGGTGAATCATCTTGCCTGTCCTCACATTACATGTGCTCTGTTTTCCTCTCCCTTTTTGTTTTCCCCGCCCGTAGGTCCTTTCCTAGTTTTCCTAAGTGTGTAACGTCATTCGTCATCGTGGGGATGGAAATTAAAAGTATACTGAGGTCTGTGGAGAGATGGCTCCACAGTTAAGAGCACTTAACTGGTCTTCCAGAGGAGCTGAGCCCAATCCCCCAGCACCTTCATGGTCTTCATGATGCTTACAGTTGTCTGTAACTCCAGTTCCAGGGGATCTGGTGTCCTATTTGACTTCCATGGGCTAGCCATGTACATGGTGCATAGACATCCATGTAGGCAAAACACTCACACACGAATCATAAATCTTCAAATCCATGCTTTCTGCCTGACCCTGCCGTCACCTCATACCTTTCTCGGCCTCAAGCACTATTTCAATATTCAAGTTGTCTTTTTTAAATGGCTATATTGTAGCATGAATCTTAAAAGTTCTTATTAATAAAATCAAACCTGAGGCCAGTTATTGGGGTGAACACTGGAAGGTCAGAGAGACAGAATAAGCCACAGTTATCTCACCTCGCTGAATCCTCAGCTGGTCTTGTTTCCTCAGACTGGATGCCCCGAGCCCTCATCCAGAATGGGTCTCAGCTGAACTGCTGCTAGAAGCCTGAAAGCTTAACCAGCCACATGCTTCTCCAGGCCAAAGGCTTCTCCAGGCCAAAGGCCTCTAGTTTCTGGTCCTCACGCCTTATATACCTTTCTGCTTTCTACCACCACTCCCTGGGATTGAAGGCGTGCTTTCTGGGATTAAAGGTGTGTATCACCGTGCCTGGCCATTTCCAACGTGGCCTTGAACTCACAGAGATCCAGAGGGATTTCTGTCTCTGGAATGCTAGGATTAAAGGTGTATGCTACCACTGCCTAACCTCTATGTTTAATATTGTGGCTGTCCTGTTCTCTGACCCTAGATAAGTTTATTAGCATACACAATAATTTGGGGAACACAATACCCCCACACTATATATAATAAAACATTCGATATTTGTCCTTCTGGTTCAGCTTACTTCACTTTACAGAGTGTCTCCTAGTTGCCTGTGTTACTGCAAATGATTATAGTGCATTGTTCTGTAAAGAAAAATTAAATCATAACAGATGCAAGAAAATGGATGGAATTAGAAATTAAGCCAAGAAGCCAGATTTCAGACAAATACTGTGTTCTCTCTAATAAACTCATTCTAGATTTTAATTTTTGTATATGTGTGTATATATACACATGTGGAGGGTTAGGTTATAAAAGTACAAAAGACTATACTGATTAAATTTTTTCAAGTGAACCCAAACTGCAGTCACCTAGGAGAAGAGAACATAAATTAAGGGATTGTCTCCATCAGACTGGCTTGTAAGCAAGTCTGTGGGACATTTTATTCTGTTTGGTAATGATGTGGGAGGTCCCAGCCCACTGTGGGTGGTTTCATTCCTGAGCTAGGGGTCCTGGGTCATAGTATAAGAAAGCAGATTGAGCAAGACAGTGAGCAGTGTCCCTCCATGGCCTGTTCTTGCCTTGAGTTCCCACCATTGTTCATGGACTATGATCGGGAAGACAAAAACCAAATAAACCCTTTACTCCACAAGTTGCTTTTGGTCATGGTGTTTAATCACAGCAGCAGAGAAGCAAAGTGGACCAGGCATCATGAGATGGAAAGGTATCTTACAGGAAGAAATGCAGGCAGTAGAATATATGTTGCATGGAAACATAAGGAAACCATTGGGGAGCAAAGGGGACCAGAAAGAAGCAGGGAGGTGAGCGGAGTCGAACAAAGTATAGGGGAAACACCATAACAACCATCCCTTTGGATGCTGATGTGAAAGAGGAATTGCAAAAACTTACTATGAAGATGGCTCAGTCCTTAGAGCTCAATCCTTAAATCACTTAAGGCAAGGCAAGTGAGAAGATCTAAGTTTAGATCTCAGAGCCCACATAAAAGCACCAGGTAATAGGAGGTAACGCATGCCTGCAATCTCGGGGATGACAAAGTGGAGACAGGTGGATCCCTGGAATCTTATGTCCTGCTGGCCTGGTCTATTTGGTAAAATGCCAAACCCATGAAAGATTCTGCCTCAAGCAAAAGGTAGAAGGTGCCTGAGGATCTCAAGGGGCATGTGAGCACACATGAATACACGTAGAAATGAAAATAAGCCTCTTTGTCTTTGTAGGTCTCAGGACAACCAACACCTGCTAGCTTTCTGGACAGACTTTTGTGACTTGTTTAATTCAAATAAGAAACTGGTCTTTCTGAATATCAGCAAGAGCTTCTTCAGCAGATCCTCACTGGAGATTCTGTGCAAAAAACTGTCCTCTGCTCCCTGCCATCTCCAGAAAGTGCTGTAAGTAGGATCGGGTCTCCAGAGAGATTCCCCCTAGCATATGACCAAAGCTCTCACAGTTTAGAAGAAATCCTCAAACTTGTATCCTGGACTCTAACTAGGTACCCAAGATACAGGGAATTAGGTAGCCTAACCTTAATTTTACCTAGAAAAGAATCCTACAGTAACTTCAATGTAATACAGGATACATATTTGATGTCTACATACACCATAAGAAAAATAATCAAAATCCCTAGGCAGTTTGAGTCCTGCTTTGGCAACCACTGGTCTCTAAGTAGAAGAGAGTCCCCCAGCCTCAGTGGGCACTTGAGCTATGTGTTCCTTTGTTGGAGGGAGGAAGGTTGGTCTGTTCATTGTAAAATGGTGAGCAGTGTCCCTGACCTCCACATGCCAGCTATCAACAGCAGTTCCTTCCCTCAGTCATGAGATATCTCAGTGTCTGCAGGTGTCATCTAGTACCCCAGGGGATGCAGCATTGTGACAGGCTGGAAGCCACAGACGTAGAGAGATAGAGAGCAGTGTGCTTAAGGCATGAGCATGGAAAGTCAACTGGGCAAGATGTGTGCATCCATGACCAAAAAAAACATATATGCAAATGAATGAAATTGGAATGAAAGGTGTCAGGTTAAAATATCGATAGGGGAAAGGTAAATATGTAGCTTAAATGCATGAGTGCAGAGTGTGAAAAACTTTACAGACTTCCTTAATGTTCAGCTGTGGATTGTGTGCCTAGAAGGTTTAAATCTAGAAAGGTGTGAGTCACAAGGGTTTCAGGGAAATTTCTTTAATTTCACATGCATGAGTTTTTCTCTGCGTGTATGTATACACACCATGTACATGCCTGGTGCCAATTGGAGATCAGAAAAGGACATTGGATCCCCTGGAACTAGAGTAACAGACAGTTTGAGCCACCCTGTTGGGCCCTCTGCAGAGTAGCAAGCGCTCTTAACCACTGAGCCATCTCTCTGAAACCTATTATTCTTTCTTGGTGTATAAGAATAAGAACTCCCATCCACTAAGATGGCACTGGACAAGAACTCTGACTCTAAATACAATAGAGCACCTCACAGTCTTCCACAGGACAAGGCGTTTGTATAAAGGTATTCACTGGTAACACTTCAAAGAAAATGGATGTTTCATTCCCCACCCCCATCCAAAAAAAAAAAAAAAGATGGCTTTTGTGTGGAAGATAGCTTGTGACTTAACTCTCCTTTTGTAGATGTTGGAAATGACTAAAGAAACCAGGACTTCAGATAGTTTCTAAAGAGAACTATTGGTCAATGGAAACAAAGCTTTAGTTGAGATGAGTAAGATCTGGAAAGTAGCATATGCTGTAATGTCACTATAGTAGCAATATATAGTCCATCTCTGCTGAGAAGAGTTGGGGTGACTGGGAGGGGGTGGTTTAGAGACAGGGTCTCACTATGTAGCCTTGGCTTTCCCACAACTCCTCTGTAGACCAAGTTGACTTCAGACTTCTGACAATCCACCTGCCTCCTGTGTGCTGGGATTACAGACCTATGCCGCCACACCTGGCCAGAGAGCAGAGGTCTCCCATGTTCTCCCACACAACACAGAAAATGGCTTGTTTCACACAACATGATCTTGAGTCCCATCTGTTTTTATAACACTATCTCCAGGGAATCTGATGCCTGAACTCAGACATGCATATACCCACACACATCCACAGGCACAGACACATACATACACACATCGTCACAGGATTAAAAATAAATCTTTTTAAAATCTATCTTGTGGAGAGAATACCATATGGTTGCACAAAAAAAAGAGCATCTTGCCCAAAATCTGCATGTTTCTTGATCATTTCTGGGGTATAGGATTGTAGCTATGAAGTGAAAAAATGGTAGCTGTATGAGATGATAGATATAATTGGCTTGATTGGGTCAACTATCTCACAAAGTGTACATATAACAACAATTTTGTATGGCTTAAATACAATTTTTGTCAACAATTCCTTGAAGAATGGAGTGGTTTAATGTAGGAGGAAGCTAAAATGTAAACATACTGCATCCCTTTGTATCTGTTTATGTATTGTAGAGGTATAGAAAGTCAAAATCTCGTCTTTTTAGCAGTTGTTACATTTATGATTGTATTGAGAGGCAAGTGATGCCCATATCTGTGTGGATGGAGGCCAGAGTACAATGTGCCAGAATTGGTTCTTTCCTTTGATCACGTTGGTCCCAGGGATCAAACCGAGATTGACAGATTGGGTGGCAAGTGCCTTTTACTGAGCCATCTCAACAGCACTCATTATCTCATCTCTGCATTCTTTTCCTCAGCCTCAAAAACATTTCCCCAGCCAATGCATACAAGAAATTGTGCCTCATTTTTAGTGGTTATGAAACCCTCTCACATCTGACCCTGAAAGGTGACAACCTGAGCACCATTCTTCCCTCGCTGTGTGAAGTTATGAAACATCCAGCGTGCAACCTTAAGTTTCTCAGGTATATCTCTTCATCCCTAAATGTCTGGTCACATAAAACTATCTCAGGTCTTCCTATATAGCAAATCTAAATTGGCAGGAAAGATTGCTTGTTCTTAAAAAAAAATACCACCACTTAGGGCACATGGACCAGAAGATGGACAAAGTGTGTGTGTGCGTGTGTAAAATATATATGACAACCCTGTGACCAAGAAACCTCTGGAGTCTGAGTAACAACCCTATCAGATCATTTGCTTATGGTTGTAGTTACATTCTTCTTGGGTCATGATTCAGAACATAAGCTTGAAGACCCCTATCTTGCAAACAAAGACTTCTTCAGAGCATTAGCTAAGCCCATCTCAGGCATCACCCTTGATTAAGATGTTCTCTGCTGGTGATACCACCACCCCCATCCTGTGATCCATGGATCCTAACATGACCACTTGAACCAGCAGCAGGAACATAATATAAGACCACCAACTTTGCCCCTACCTTCCCTGGGATGTGATATTCACCCATTTGAATAAATCTTCTTAACATGCATCCCATAAGGACTTGGAGATGAGGTAAAACAAGTCATGAGACAAATTATAACTTCCGTCAATACCATGCATGGCAAATGACCCTTTTTTTTCTTTTCCTGAGTGGATTATCTGGGAGGGAAAGTTATGACTTGAATATTTGGGACTCAATTTTTATTTTTATTTATTTTTTGGTTGAAGTGAATAAGCTAATACCTAAAATGAAAGGAAATTCTATGTAAGTTCAATGTATGTAATTTTTGGAAGTAAATATCAGTCTACATAACATGCCAATACCTTGATTTAATTTAGTTACATAGTTACGGTGTAGTCTCAGAGAGGCTCTTTGTTATCTTTAGAACTTTTTACCTGTGTGACAGATATCTCAGTTATCAACTTTAAACATTCAAAGTAAAGATATAACTGTTATTTTCAACATAAAAAATGGAGATAATAAAAATCTGTCACACGAGACTAAGGAGACAGAATCAGGAGGGCTGTAAGTTTGAGGTCACATAGTGACATAAATGTATATGAAATATTAAAAGAATAAAAATTTGAGACAGAATTTCACTGTGTAGTTCTGACTGGCCTAGAACTCATTATGTAGACTAGACTGGCCTGGAACCTATGGAGATCTGCCTGCCTCTGCTTCATGAGGGCTGTATTAAAGGCATGCTAGGTAAAAAAAAAAAATGTAAGAAAGAATGAAACTTGGTGAACCTAGGCAACTAGACCATATTCTCATACTCAACGGAGAGAGGGAGACCACAAAACAGCCCAAGAGTATACACATTGTGCCCTTGAACAACTAGGGAGTAAAACATTCATTCCTACAATGGGAAAGAAAACTCAAGTTTATCCATGGGAAGCTCAGCCAAGGAGAGCAGGCTTGATCAGAAACAATCTGACCACCCTAACTAGCCCCCGTCAGTTTCTGTTAGCTTTTCACAAGCCTGATTTGATGTTTTGTTGGTTTTTCACAAGCCTGATTTGATGTTTTGCTGTGTCTTGCAACTTATTCTTTTACTTTGGCTCATTATACACTTACTGAACTCACTCAACTGGAAGAGCAGCTATTGTACATCATTCTCTGGACCATTCAGAACATACTCATTCTCGTTTCTCCCACAGTCTGTGTTCTTATCCTACTGGTATTCATAAATGGGATGACTTCTTCCAGGCCATCAAAGTCAGACAATCCCTAACATGTCTGGACCTCACAGACAATGAACTCTTGGACAAGGGTGCCAGGCTGATGTGTAAGACTTGGAAGCAACCGAACAGCACATTGCAGAGGGTGTCGTAAGTATCTCCTCTCTTCCTGCGGAGCATCTCTTTGGAGTCTGAGCTGTAGAGAGGAGAGACATGGTTGACACCACACTTACCAGGCAGTCCATTTGAGTCCTATGCAGATACCTGCTTCTTAGTTTTTGACTTTGCTTCAAGCATCTTGCTCTTCTCATTCTTCTTTTATTGAGAGTTTCATACATGCATATATATATTATATATATGTCATTTGATAAATTTCATTCCCTATTCTCTCTCCTGAATTCCTCCATCCCATCACAGTTCCCTCCTAACTTCACGTGCTCTTTGCTTAAACCCACTGAGTTTATTTACTGTACACAGGAGTTGGACAATCTACTAGAGCATGGGTCACCTCTCAGGAACCACATCCCTGAAGAAAATTTGACTCTTCCTCCCCCCAGCATCCATCAACTGCTAATAGCTCCTCAGCTGTGGGGTGGTAACTTGAGCCCCTCCCTCATCCAGGCTCGGATTTGGGCCGGCTGGTCTTACGAAGGTCTTATGATTGCGTTCTTCATTCTAAATCCCTCATGTGATCACGACTGTGTGATGGAATCAACAAGAACTTGAGGATTTTACCTTCTGGAGTCAGCTGAAAATGTCCTCTCCCATTTTAATAGCTGTATGATTTTTTTGTTTGTTTTGGTTTGGGGGTTTTTGTTTAGGTGGGATTTTTTTTTTTTTTTTTTTTTGGTTTTTCGAGACAGGGTTTCTCTGTATAGCTTTGCGCCTTTCCTGGAGCTCACTTGGTAGCCCAGGCTGGCCTTGAACTCAAGAGATCCGCCTGGCTGGGATTAAGAGATCCTCCCGAGTGCTGGGATTAAAGGCGTGCACCACCAACGCCCGGTGTGGTTTTTTTTTTTTTTTTTTTTTTACAGTTTTGAAAATACACGTGTACCATGCATACTGACACTCTCACACCCACCTCCCAGTCTGTCCTCCTGACCAATCTCTCTCATTTATACCTATTTATTTTGTTTTGTGACCACCAAGATTAACCAGGGCCATCTGTGAGACTGAGTTTGAAGCTATGTGTTGAAGCCTGGTGGGCTCAGCGGAGGAGACACAAGTCAGGATAGTAATTCTTCTTCTCCTAAAGTCTATCCATGGACAGCAGTTAAGAGGTAAATGGTGGGGCTCTGTGAGCCTCTCCCTTCCCAGACTGGTTGTTAGTACAGCCAATCCTGTGTGTGATTTGTATGCAGGTTGGAGAACTGTCACCTCACTGAAGCCTGTTGCAAGGACATCTCTTCCGTTTTGATGGTCAGCCAGGCTCTGACACACCTCAATCTGGCCAAGAACGTTCTTGGAGATAATGGAGTGAAAGTCCTGTGTGAAAGCTTAAGCTATCCCGAGTGTAAACTACAGACCCTGGTGTAAGTCACTGCCTACAGACATTAGAGGGCTCTGTGTGCGTGTGTGTGTGTGAGCGCGCGCGCGCGCGCTTAAGTAGGATACATATGAAAGTAATTCATACTACCAGAAATATGCTAATGACTTTCCAGGTAAGAGTGACATAAGAAATGGCATTGGCTGGGGATGCATCCTAATGCTGACAGTTATATATAGCATGAGTAAAGCCCTGACTTCATTATTCCCACAATTTTAGAATATGAATATGTGATGTTAATGTTCTATACTGAATTGAGAGGGAGATCTAGTTTCCAGATCTGATTTCCTTTTTGTTTTTGTTTGAGACAATGTCCTACATATCTCAGGCTGGCCTTGAACTCATTCTATGCAGAGGATCCTCTTGATCCTCCACCTACCTAGCACCTGGGTTTTAAGGATGTGCCATCATGCCTGGATTTTTTTTGTTCTTCTGTTAATTTTTTGTAAAGTATGACCCACTGAGCCCAATTAGTACTGCCAACATGCACGCATGTGTGGGATCATCCACTTGGGACATGGACAACCTATAAGTAGACAGCTCCCAAAGGATAGTGACTCTCCCTCCCACAACAGCCATCAACTACCAATATCCTCTAGCTAGTGGTAGGGCCTCAGGAACCCTCTCCCATAGGTGCAGGATTTGTGGCTGAGCTGGTCTTCTGTGGGTGACCACGGGTGCTGCGACTTCCTGTGTGCCACAGCCGTGCCTTGTCCAGAAGATCCTATTTCAGAGCATCCTCCCCATCCTCCAGCTCTTACATTGTTTCCGTATTTTTATGAGACAGGATCTCACTCAAAACAATCTTCCTGCCTTAGATGCCCAAGTGACGTGCCATCAAGCCCAGCTTGACTTCCTCTTCAAATCTCTTCTTAACACTATGGAACACAAAGTATACATGGTTGGATAGAGGTGGAATCAATTTGTCGACAAGTTCAATATGACCCTGGTATTCATCCTGGAGTCTATAGGATCCATTTTCTTTTTTAATATAATTTTTTTATTTTTGAGATTATATCATTACAACATTTTTCTCTTCCCTTTCTTCCCTCCAAACCTTCCCATGTATCCCTCCCACTCTCCTGCAAATTCACGGCCTCTTTTCACTAATTGTTACTGCATGCATATATGTACATACATATATATATTCCTAAACATAACCAGTTGAAACCATATAATGTTACTTATAGATATGTTTTCAGGGCTGACCACTTGGCACTGGACAACCAACCGGTGGTCCCTAGGGATAGACAACCTCTCCTGCTCCTAGCTTTCCTCAGTTGCCTATTGTTCTTTGTGTAGGGTTGAGGTCTCATGGGCTTTTCCCTGTCCAGTTTTGCCTGTCCATTAATATCACCCTTATTCAGTTCATGTTTGGGCAGTCATGTTAGTGAGACTTTATGGGTGTAGCTTCTGACATTCCTAGGAGAGACAATCTCAGCGGGAACTCCCTGATCCTCTGGCTCTTTGAATATTTCCCACCTCTTCTGCACTCTTCCCTGAGCCTCAGGTGCAGGAGTGTGCTGAAGATATACCCATTAGAACTGGGCTCCAGAGCTCTGCATTTTGATTGGTTGTGGTGGTCTCTGACTGTTGCAAAGAGAAGATTCATAGAATTAATTTCCAAAGAGCAATGGGGCGGCACTGGCCACTCTGCAGAGATTGCTTTAGATTGACAACCCTGCTATTCTGGATAACTGAGAGGTCACTGGCAGCATTGAAGCACTGGCTCTGTTGTGAGTCACCAGTACAGTTTGTTCTCATTTGCTTCGTGTTGCTGTGATAAATGCCATGACAAAAAGCAACCTGGGGAGGAAAGGTCATTTCCTGTTACATCCTGTAGTCCATCATGAAGTAGAGTCGAGGCAGGACCTGGAGGCAGGAGCTGATGTAGAGGCCATGGAAGGGTGCTGTCACTGGCTTGCTCACTTTGCTTTCTTATACAGCCCAGGACTACATGCCCATGAGTGACACCACCTAGGGTGGGCTGGACCCTCCCACATCAACCATTAGACAAGAAAATGCCCTCCAGACTTGCCCACAAGCCAGTCTTATGAGGCACTTTCTCAGTTGAGGTTTCTTCTCCCAGACAACTCTAGCTCCTGTCAAGTTGACCAAAGAATAAAATAGAGAAATAATGCAATTTGTGTACAAGGTCCTGGGTTCCATTTTCAACACCATGAAAGGAAGGAAGGAGGGAAGAAGGAAGGGGAGCTGTCAGAGTTTCCTATATTTTTAATCTTTTGTTATACCTATGAGCAGCCATGATGCCTACTTGGTTATTTAAATGTGATGAAATATTGAGTTCATGGTTAGAGATAGATGGAAGGAAAGAATTCCCCAACAATACACTGTGTAAATACCCAACCACTGGGATCCAAAGCCTTGAAGAACCTACCCACTAACTAGCCCTATCTTGAACTTACAGCCTAATTATGTTAGAAGGCACGATCATCAGTCCAGGCATGATGGCATATCCTGTAAAACCAGCATTTGGAAGTCAAGAGGCAGGAGGATCACAGCCTAAGCTACAGAGTGAGACCCTATCTGACAAAAAAATTCACCACAGAGAAAGTCGCTACCCTCCAAGATAACCAAACACGGCCATGAAATAACAATTCTCAGCATTCATTAAGCACCTAATGGGTACAGGCACCCTGCTAGGAACTTATCACTGATATATGCCCTCATCCATGAGTACTATAATTTTAATGTTTTCTTTGTTGAGAGATGAGAGCTGCATTTACCTATGAGCATAAGTCTTTAAAAGGCAGTTGGAAACTGTGTATCCATTTAATGAAGAAGTGTTGTAGACTCTTTTCTTGGAGTCTTTGCCCTCTACCAGCCACAGATAGTTTGCCTAGGTTGACAGCAGGCATGAGGTTTCCTCTCATACTAATTAATTTTATTTTCTTATTTTTTGAGAATTTCATATATGTACACAATGTATTTTAATCATATTCGCTCTCCAACTTCTCTATAGAAGTGGAATGGGAAAGTGGGACAGAAAAGAGGATCGAGGGAGTAAATAACACTAAGGATTTTTTTTGCAAACCCATGTGGAAACCCACTTTATGATTTCATTCTAATGTCCTCATTTATTCCAATAACTCTAAACTTAATTGAAACCATGGCTCAAGGTAGAAGGATGTGGTTTGAGGGTATCATCCCAGAATGAACTAATGGGTTCCTTTGTTCCTGATTTTTGTCCCTGTGCATGTGGTTTTCCAGACTGTGGTCCTGTAACATCACCAGCGAAGGCTGCCACCATCTCTCAAAGATGCTCAGCCAGGCATCGAGTCTAGAGCACTTGGATCTGGGGCAGAATTGTATCAGAACCCCAGGTACAAGGTTTCTGTGTGAAGCGTTGAAGGAACCCCAGAGTAACTTGAAAAGTCTGTGGTGAGTTGAACTGTAATCTGTACCTCAAAGGAGTTCTCAAGTGTAGCAGATGACTCAAGCTCTCTGTATTGCTCCTGAAGGCAAGTCAGTTGAGTATTGTATCACATTTTTAGTCTGTGTGTCTTATGGTTGGGGCACAGAGATGAAAAGGACAACATGAGGGGATTGGTTCTCTCTCTTCCCACCATGTGGGATCTTGAGTTCAAATCCAGAACATCAGGCTTGGCAGCAAGGGCCTTTACCACAGATCTCCCTCTCCACCCCAAGTTGAGTATTTTTTTAATCACCTGGCAAGAGGATGGAGAAATAATAACTCAGCAGTTAAGATCACTTGCTGCTCTTGTAGAGAACTCGTTTCATTCCCAAGCCTACATCTTGGTGGCTCCAAACCACCTGGCTCCAAGGAATCTACTACCTTCTTCTGGTCTCATCAGGCACACAACCATGTGTGTAAAGTTTTAAAAAAATAGAAGTTAGCTAGTGGATATGATTGCTTGCCATGCAATCACGAGACCAGAGTTCAGATTCCCAGCATCAACATAAAAAGCCAGGTGTGATGGTGCACACCTATGTCAGTACTGGAAAGGCAGGGTCTAGAAAATCTCTGGGGCTCATTATGGCCAAATCACTAACCCCAGGTTCAAATAGAAGCCCCTATCTCAAAATATGAGGTAGAGAGTGATGGAGGAAGACACACAGTACCAACCCCCGACCTCCACACACATGTGCATACACATATACATTTACACACATACATAGGACATGCAAATGTCTACTCTGAAAAATTTGAAGAATGAGATGCATTGAGCTAAGCAGAAGCACCAACTGCAGCCCAGCTCCCAGGGTTCATAGAGACAGGACTTGGGCATTATCCCTGTGGCTGCCATGAGGTCAGTGGAGCGTCCTTGATTCTGTCCTATAAACCCCAGGCAAGCTAGGAGCATCAATTAAATGTTCTTGATGACAACTCTTACCTGTGAGAGACTTGTGAAGGATAACACTCTGCATAGAATAGGGGTCATATGATTGTCACTCGGCACAGTGTTCCCCTCGTTCACTCCCATATCACAGATACAGGGATTTCTTGTCTTTTAATGGCTGAGTCATATCCACTGTAGATGTTTACCAAGCTTTCCTCAACCCACCAAATCTGTTGGTAGTCCTTGGGTTGTTATACTTGATCTGATATCAGTAGGTTTTCAATGAATGCCAGGAAAACTTAAAAAGCCAGACTCACAGGAGCAGAGACTAATACAGTGGTCTCCAAGGCCTCGGGGTGGAAAATGAAATATCGCTAAAACTTCCAGTTGTCATATAGACAAGTTGGGGATCTAATATAGTGTGGTGGTAACCAAATTATTTCTTTGTGGCCCTTCATGCACAAGTGACATCAAATCATCATGTTGTATACTTTGCATATAAAATTCATCAAATACTTTGAAACAAGTTTTAGTACCTAGTCCAAGCTGCCCTCAAACTTGCACTTTTTCCAGTTTCCCAAGAGCTAAGTTGACAGGTGTGCACCACCATGCCTAGCTTGTCAATTAAATATTTTTAAAAGAAAAATTTGTTATCTGGGGTCTGTGACACAAGTTAATATAGTGTATTGTGGTGTTCAATTTCTACTTTGTAATAGAAATGCTTGTAGCTTTTAAAATTCCAGTACCCAGGCCATACCACAGAACAATCAAAAAAGAATCCCTGGAGTGCTGTCCAGGCACCAGTATTTAACAGACAAGAAAGACTCTTAAACTAAGAGTTGTGGTACATCACTCAGGAGGGTGAGACAGAAAGGACTGAGGGTTCACTGCCAGACTTGGTTACATAATAAGACTCTGTCTCAAAAATAAAACAAAAATTTACTTACGGTGTAAGGCAGGATGGTTTGATAGATGTCTACATGAAGGGCCTTGAACTCACTATCCTCCTAACTCAGCCTCCCAAGTGCCGGAATTACATCATGCCTGGCTGATTCTGAATCATGTCTATCATCAGTATTATTGCAGTCAGGCATCAGTATTTTTAATTTACCTTTTCATTTTAATGTTAGTATGTATTAATTATGCATTATAACGGAGTTATTGTGAGATTTCCATGCATGTGTACAATGTATTTTGCCACCCTCCCTCTGATTGATCCCCTTCCTCTTCCCAACCAGGCCCCCTTCCATTTGTGTGTGTGTCTGTGTCTGTCTGTCTGTCTGTCCATCCCAGTGAGTTTAACCAGGGCTGGCCATAGATAAGATGCCCATGCTCCTATAAGTAACTCCTTACTAGTGGTTGCATCACTGAAGAAAATGTTATCTCCCTTCCCCAGAGACCAAGAAATGCCTCTAAATTCCCAGGAGGTAGGGGAGGCATCAGTACCTCTAAGAGTCCATCATGGTTACAATGTACGCTGGTGAGAACCCTGAATTGTCACCTTCAGGATTATAGGGAGGGAACCAGCAGCCACTGTGTGATTTGTGGCACAACCCCGCTGGCAGAAGAGCGTGGTATCAGTGGTTGACATCCCTCTGGGGAATAGGTATGTAGCTCAGTGGTTAGCGCTTGCCTAGCATAGCTGTGGCCCTGGATTCCATATAACACCCTGTTGGCCTACCAGCAGAGACGAACACTTAACCATCTGCTGTGTGGCGCTATTCCCGGGGAGATGGGAACAAACGTCTAATCATGAAAGGTAAGGAACCGATGACAGACCAAAGTGAGGACACCATCAGAGGCCAACTTGGTGAACCAGCGGGTTTATTGGGCTTACTCACAGGAATATAGGTGAGGGATTATTTGCAGAAGCAGAAATGACTCAAAAACAGCCACATCCCAGCAGGGGAAGTAACTCAAGAAAGCTAGAAACCTGAAGCACGCTGCAAACCTGTGGGTGGTACAAGTTGGAGGATGTCTCTTCCAGGCAGCTCAGCAGGTCTGAGGGTATCTCTAGCAGCCCTTGCTGCTAATATATGCATAGTGAGGGGAGAGGGCCTAGCATATCTGTCAGTTCCAGGGGCTCCCTAAAGTTTTTGAGCTTTATTTCTGAGCTTAAGGAACTTCAGGATGAAATCATTCCCCACTCTTCTCAGAGCATCCTGCTTCACCTCTTGGCTAACGTCCTGTGTTAATGAACTTCCCTCTAAGACAAGATGTTTTATCTTTGAGGAAATTGCTAGACACCAGTCAGCCCTAACTCCTTTGTGCATCATCTCACTCATGCATTCTAGGAAATAAGATGAGGTCTGTCTGCTATAAACATGGCTATCACGATAAAGAAAAAAACTATTATTAAACACCTGCCAAGCCATGAGCTCAGTGCTTGCTATATGGAGTCCATTTGACATCATGGACTAAACTTAGCCCATGGCCTGAGCTATTATCCTATATATGTGACACTGTGTGCATGCCCATGTATGCACACATCACTTGATCATTTCTGCGGTACCTTGTCTCTGTCTCCTGCACAGTTGACAACTCCAGATGGAGGAATGCTTTTTCCTGTACTAAACCCATTTTCCTGCTTTCTTGGAGTTCATTGAGGTATTTGTCCAAAATGGAATTGGTCTTTCTCCCCTACCTAAAATCTTCAGTATAAACTATCCCTCCAAACAGATCATTTCCTCACTTTGTGTGATATCCTCTCTCCATTCCTCTTTTAGAGTCCAGTCTATTCTGAAACCTTGGCACCCTCTTCCAGTTATCTAAAATTCAAACATAGCAACATCTAGGAGCTTATGTTGATTTCACAAGGCTGCATTCTGACCTCTTCATTTCCTGTGGGTATTCTTCTTAAACTTTAAGGTTTTTTTTTTTACTACACTTCTCTATTTTGTGAGGAAGGGAGCTAGAGCATGCCATAACACAAGTGTGTGAAGGTCAGAGGACAACGAATGGGAACTGGTCCTCTCCTTCTACCTTGTGAATCCTAAGGATCCAATGCAGGTCATCAGGCTTGACCTTTATCCACCAATCCATCTCACCAGCCCTCCCCCACCTGTATCCCAAGCTGGCTTCAAATTCACTGTTTCAGAAAATAACTTTTAATTTCTGATGCTCTGAAGTGTTGGGACCACTGGCATACACCACCGTGCCCAGTCTAATGTGGTACTGGTGATCAAACTTGGAGCTTTGTTCGTTCTACCAACTGAGCTAAAACTCCAGTCCCATTGAATAACTTTTATGGTCACTTTTATATCACTCACATCATCACTCTGCTCAAAACCATCAGTGGCTTCTGTCTCAGTCCAAGCAAAATCTGGCTGTGACCTGAGCATCTTCTGTGGGCTGGCCTCTGCCTATGACCTCATCTTCTACAGCCTTCTCTGGGTCACTGATACTGCCTGTCTTGATGCTATGCTTTGTATACATCATGTACATATTTTGCTCTGTTCTGCTCTGCTTTGTTACCTTGACCTGCCCTGACTTCTCTGCTTGCTTTATGGGGTCTCACTGTGTACCCTAGGCTTGCATTAATCTATGCAACCTACTGTCTTGGCCTTCCAAATGGTGTGTGATTATACACATGTACAGCATGCTCAGTTTGATACTGTTTCACACAACACTGGTAAGCCAACATCAGGCCCTTTCCCTGCCCTGGAGATCTACTAATCCTAACTGCTACTATTCTTTCTCTTCACTCTCTCATACCATCCACAGCCCTTGATCTGGCATCCCCACATACTCCCTTCTTTCCTTTCATAATCTTTCCTTGTAAATGTCATACTACAGAGTACACTATTTTGTTGCCCTGAGGGCAGAAGCTTTTGTTGCTCACTATTGAGTACTTGCAACTGTGTGCCTGTCATACAGGATAATGATCATAGCATTGGTTGAATTAATGAGCTATGTCTTAAATACATAATATTTTTATTCTATGAAATTCTCATACATATATACCATGTATTTGGTTCATATCTATCCTTCCACTACCCCCAAGTCTTTCCTGAGATGACCTAACCCATCTCCTTCCCAACTTCATGTTCTCTTTTATTATTGTTATTGATATAATAGTATTATCATTACTATTTTTTATTATTAAATTATCACCCTTAGTCCAGTGAATATTGATCATATGCACATGAGTGTGGAGATATCAGCAACCTTCCATGTCTTCATCTCCAAAGTGATTCTCTTTCCATCAGTTGGATAGGGACTCTGGAGGCCCTCCCTCATCCATGCTGAAATTTTGACTGGCTTGATCTGTATAGGTCTTGTACAGGTAACTATGTTTGCTGTGAGTTCATGTGTACAACAGTCATGCAATGTCCAGATGACAGCCTTTCACGTTGATCCTCTCCATGCTCCAGCTCTTAGTCTGTCTACCTCTTACAAGATGTTTCCTAAGCCTTGAATAGAGAGAGGTTGATGCAAATGACCCTCCACAGCTGAGCACTTCATTTATTCTTAGCATGGTGACCAGTTGTAAGTTTCCTTATTAGCCATACTCACTGTAAAAGGAAGCTTCTCTGACTAAACTTGAGAGCAACACAGATCTGTAGTTATAAATGTTTCTTAGACAGTTTGACAACATGACTGTTTAGTGAACTAACAGCAGGTTCCCCACTAGGGAACTTTCAACCATGTTTACTAGAAATGCCTCATCTGCAGCAGCCTCAAATCCAATCAGAAAGCTATTGGTAACCCCCACAACTGTCCTGCCTCTATTGTACCAATAAGTACCTTGTTGTTGCTTGGAAGGTGACTGCTGAAGAATACAGGAATCCAGTGCTGGGTAAGACACAATAAGTTAAGGTTTGTATTTTGTCTGCAAGGCTGTGTGGATGCTCCATGACTCCAAACAACTGCAAAGACTTTTCTGAGACTCTCAGAAACAACAAGAGCCTGAACACTCTAGACCTGTCTCAGAACAACTTGGGAACTGATGCAGTCAAGACATTCTGTGAAGACTTGAAACGTAATGTTTGCCCCCTTCAAACACTCAGGTGTGATCCTATTTCCTATTTCATATATAGTGTTTCCTACATGGTGGTTTTGGTGGAAGTGAGACACCCAGTGCTACTAAATGGTTCGCCGTTGACATCTAGCAATCAGCTCTATCCATTGACATTTGGTCACCAAATATTTCTTTTTAATTTTTCAAGACAGGATTTCTCGGTATAGCCCTGACTGTCCTGGAACTCACTTTGTAGACTAGGCTAGTCTCAAACCCAAAAATCTGCCTGCCTCTGCCTCCTGAGCGCTGGGATTAAAAGCATGGGTCACCACATCCAGTGGTCATTCTTAACAACCTTCTCCTTAACCTTTCTGTTGCATTGATGGGTAAACTGGGGTTGGATAATGAAGTCAACACTGCATGGGAGACCAAGAAGCCATAATTGTTAGACGTTTGTCTTATTAGTGAGAGTAAAATGCAAGTCTAATGTGGTGTCTCTAGGATAGTGGGAACCTGGTGTGACTCAGCCCTGATTTCTGGATCTTGGGAGGTTGTGATAAGATTGCCACAATTGGGCTTACGTTCTGAATTTCAAGCATTCCTAGACTACAGCCTGAGGTGCTCTTTCAAAACAGCACAAAGGAAAAAAGTGGCTGGGGAGATAGCTTACTTCGTAAAGGGACTGCTATTCAAACATGAGCACCTAAGAACCCACATATATGCCAGGCATGAAGGTATGTGTTTGCCTCTCCAAAGCTGGGATTGCAGAGACAGGCAGGTCCCAAGCACTTAATAAACAGCTTAATCTAGCCAATCTACGAGCTCCTGTTTCAGTCAAAAGACACTGATTCATGACTGGAGGATCCATGGCTATGCAGTGTCTTTATCACTACAGATACCTTTTCCCCCAATAAATCAATATGCAGGCTGAGTGTGTAATTCAGTTGGTAGTGTACTTGCCTGGTGTGTGCCTTGAATTTGATCCTCAGAACTACATAAAACCAATGTGGCAGTAAACTTGGACAATGGAAGATCAGAAAGGCAAGGCCATCCCCAGCTACAGAGTGAGTTTGAGGCTAGCATAGGCTAATGAGACCCAATATGCTGGGGCTAGGAAGTTAACTTAGTGTGTAAAACTCTTGCTGTGCTAACATGAGGACCTTAGTTTGAATTACCAATACCCACACAAAAGCCCTAGACCATACAGGTCTGTAGCTCCAGTAGTTGGGGGTGGAGTCAGGAAGATTCAGGCAGCTTACTGACCAGCCAGTTTAATCAAAGTGGTGAATTTCAGGATGCCAGTGAGAGATTCTGACTCAAAAAAAAAAGCAAGATAGTTGGGGCGGGGGTGGACAGAGAGTTCAGCAGTTGAAAGCACGTGCTGCCCTTGCAGGGGACCCAGGTTTTGTTTCCAGCACCCATATGGTGACTCACAACCATCTGTAACTCCAATTCCAGGGATTCAGTGGCCTCTTCTGAGCTCTCCTAGGCACCAGGCACACATGTAGTGCACATAAATACATGCAGGCAAAACACTCATAGACAAAAAAAAATAAAATCAGGATGGGGACAGTAGGGTAAAGAATTGATTAAGACATCCCTATAACAACCTCTGGCCTCTAGAGGCAGCCACAGGAGTTTAGTCCACCAACACATATGTGGGCACATATGCAGATACCATGCACTCAAATAAAATTTCAAATATCAATATGCAATTCTACCTTGCAGTATAGTGTTAAAATGACCCATGAGACATTTAAGGCATGTGGGAATTTTAAATGAATTTCACTGAAGCAACAACCATTTTTCTCCCCTGGTTGTGACCTAGGTTGAAATTTGATGACACTAACCCTAGTATCCAGAAGCTGATCCAAGAAATGAAAAAGAGCCATCCGCAATTGACCATTAACAACGACCGATCAGATCCTAAGAGAAAGGGATCTTCTTTGCCTCATTTCATCTTTTGAGGCCACCCGGTGTCTCTACCCTCCAAATCAGTAATGGGCCTTGAAGGTGTGGATGAAGGCCTTCTGGTCACCCTCTCTGATCTGTTGGTAGCTGGGCTACATGTCTTTATCCTTTATTCCACACAAGTCACTGAACAATGTTACATGTGAAATGTTTATATCACGGGTTTATTGAGAAATAAAGGGGAAAGCATTTGTAAAGTACTGTTTATTAATGGGTTCCCACAAAACTGAAAAGAGATCATAGGGTAATATGTGACACCATTCCTGGGTAGATTTGATCTACACACCACTAGATAGGGAACCAAAGATCAAAGTATGGATACTATGAAAATCCAACTTGGTAAACCAATGAGATTTATT
This sequence comes from Peromyscus nudipes, assembly GCA_902168325.1. Classification (NCBI taxonomy): domain Eukaryota; kingdom Metazoa; phylum Chordata; class Mammalia; order Rodentia; family Cricetidae; genus Peromyscus; species Peromyscus nudipes. The sequence continues at coordinate 28,799 of CABHPH010125486.1, forward strand.
GGGGTTACTTCACAGAAGCAGCATTGACTCAAAGATATCTGCATCACCAAAACCCACCCCAGTGTGGGTGATAACTCAAGAAAGATGACAACCTGGAGCATGATGCACAACTTGCAGACAGTTCAACAGGTTGGAGAGTCTCTGCCAAGCAGCTGGTCTGGTCTGAGAGTGTCTCTTAGCATCTCTATTACTTGTGTATGCTTAGAGAAGGGCCCTAGCATATCTGGTCAGATTCAGGGTCTTTCTGAAGCGTTGGCTTGCATACTTCCTGAGCTTAAGGATCTGCCCCACAGGGTGGGATGTTTCACCTCCTTGACCACCCTGCACCTTAAAGTGATTCCCTCCAAGAAGGAAGTTATTATCTCAGAAGAAATTTCTAGACAACAATAGAGAATACACAACAGGAAATGTATGGGGCAATTGTTTGATTGCACCTATTTCTATACCCCTACCAGTGGATGCTGGGTTCTGCTTTTATGTTTTGTTGGCAGTGCTAGGGATCAAACCAAGGCCTTGCACAGCTAGGTGTAGGGAGTGGAGGAAGCCCTGAGAGAGCAAAAGCCTGATTGAATGTGTATTATTGACCAAGGCATGGCCATGTCCAGGACTCCAATGCCTCAGCCCCACAGGATTAGCTAAAGCTTACTCACCCAGGTGAGGCAAAAGAGGGATGGCAAAGCTTTCCTAAAGAGTCAAAGTGCAATTGAGTGACAAGTGTGTGTGAAGACTATCAGCTGCAGCTTTTTCCTCCTGGATGTTTACTCTTATGAGTCTGGGGTCACTCAGACTCACCATGAACATATTTTAATAATCTTAAGAGGCTTTTTATTTAAATACTGGCACCTGGCCTGATTGGTTCCAGGACTGCACCTGAGAACACTCCCAAAATGCAGCCTTGAGTTATATCAGTCCAGGCCTTATAAAGGCAAAGACCACAACGTTACATTGTATTTTGCAGAGCAAGCAAGCAAGCTTGGTTACAAAAGCAGAAAGAGCAGTTAACCTTCTGACTTAACTATCTTGCAAGAACAGCAAATTTTGCAATTAAAGAGCAGTCTTCAATGTCATGGGGAAAAGGGAAGTGGGCTGCTAGGGTAAAGCTTATACAAGCTACAGGCTTACATATTAGGGGAATTTTTTGTTTATCTCTCAAGCATGGCAATTAAAACATTTAATGTTAACCATCACATTTACAACCTGAAACTGCTGGTCTACAGTGACCACCTGTCAAAACCTGCCAACCTCTCTCCTTGTGCTATACCTCATACACACACTGATGTTCTGGGTTGCTGGAAGTAGTTTTACCCTCCAAGAATGTCTGTTCTGGTAGCAGACATTCATCTGATCCCAGATTTTCTGCATGGGTGTCTATCTTTCCTTTATTCTTCATCTTGCCACCCCAGTGAGGGTTTTAAGATCCACGCTATGTGGGTCACAGTAGCTATGGACTTTGTCTGTCATTGAGTTACATGCCCCCATGTGAATCTGGCATTTGCATGTGTGTTCATTCATGTGCAACCCAAGAAGCTTCTCTGACCCAGGTTAAGAGCAGTCTAGGTCTACAAGAATAAACTTTAAAACTTAGAGAGCAATTGAACAGCATACCCATTTAGCTAACTAACAATAGCAGGATACACACTAGAGGCTATGACCTCCCCAACCATAAGCTATTTTTTTTAACCAGCGGGTTTTTTCATAGTTGTGTGTATTTGTATCTATATGTGCATATACACATGTAGCAGGTGCCTATGGAGGCAAGAATTGTGCCCTGAAGCTGCAGTTACAGGCAGTTGTGAGCCATTTGAACTGGGTGTTATGAATCAAACTCAGGTCCTCTTCAAAAGCAGCAGGCACTTGTAACTCCCTGAAACGTGTAACTCTGAGCTGAAACATCTCTCCAGCCCTTTAATCATGGTCTTAATTCATCATCTTGATGTATATCCTATGTTACACTCTCAGACTCATCTACAAACCATACCCAACACTGAGACATGGCATGAGGGATCCCTATCATCTACATGAATGTTGTAAATGTCTGGAGGTTAGCAAGCAAAGTGGTGTTTGTTCTCATGGCACTGATTTACCTGGATCACCAACCTCAGCCCATTACTGACTTCTGAGAAAATAAGTCTTTACCCTCCTGCAGATACCATGCATATACATGTTTTCCGATCTATTCACATTGTTAACCAGGAAGGAAGTTCTTGCTGTGAGTACTTTGGTAAGGCATATAGCAAGATCATCCTTGCATAAGCTGTCCACTTCAGCGATTCAGTGGCATTGTAGTATATCCATGTTTGCATCTTAGGGAGGGACACAAGGACTTGGTGAGATTGAATGGGTAAGGAGATTCCTGGAGGAAATAAACAGCTTATGGAAGTCTGTTCCAATGAAGCCATATTTCCCAATCCTCAGCCATCCCAAGCCCGCATATTCCCATCCCCTCCCCTCTATTCCCCTCCCAGTTTACCCAGGAGATCTTAACTGTTTGCCCTTCCTGGGGTGATCCATGCGTGTCCCTCTTAGGATCCTCCTTCTTACCTAGCTTCTCTGAGGTGGTGGATTGTAGCCCAGTTATCCTTTGCTTTGCATCTAATATCCACTTATGAGTGAGTATATACTGTTTGTCTTTCTGTGTCTGGGTTACCGTGCTCAGGATGATTTTTTTTTTCCAGTTACATCCATTTGCCTCATGTGGGAAGCCTAAAGTTCCAACTACAACACCACAAAATAAATAAGCTCAAAAAATCCCAATAGCAATATCTATATATGGTAACAGCTAGCCAGCCACCCTTCCCATTGTCTCTAAGAAACACATACTTTATTAAAATACCAGCAAAATAGGATTTTCAGTTTCTAGGAAGGAACCAGCCCCTAGCTGGATGCCCGGACTTGACAGCAAAATGACAAGTATTTCCCATATAATACCATGTTTCCTTGGAGACATTACTCCAGGTAGAGATGATGGGTACCAAAGAAAAGGGTTTTCTTAAGATTTTTGGGTGTGTAAGACATTATCTTATGTAAATTATCTTTTCCCTAAATAAATATTTAATGGGCATCATAACAAAAATTGCACATTTTATGAGGTACACACATATACATTATGTAATATACCTTTTTATGTTGAAAACATTTAAAAATCATTCTGTGCTCTTTAAATAGACAGTACATTATGGTTATCTTGGTCACAAGATTGTGTCTGATTTAGAAATAGTTACTCATGCCAGTCTTGAACTCAAGATCTTCCTGCCTCTCCTCCCAAGTACTAGGATAATAGACACTCTCTAGTTTTCTCAACTGCCTTACTGAATTTTTAAGTAAACTATTCAATGGCTCTTAGCACACTGACAATGTTTGAAAATAATCACCTCTATCTAGTTCCAAAACAATCTTCATCACACTAAAAATCTACTGTCCTAAACTCATCAAGCAGTAATTCCAGCATTCCCTTCCACTACCCTTCTCAGCCTCTGGAAATAATTGTTTCCAATCTCTCTAGAGTTGACTATTCTGGCCTTTCAGATAAGGTTAGTACTGTAATATGAAGGAAACCATAGATTGCTTTGTTTTGTTTTGTTTTTGAGAGTGTCTCCTTCCTTCTGTGTAGTCTTGCTTTATATGGTTTCCATCACATGTGATCACTCTTAGGTTGAAAATATTAAGTGGAAAAAATTCAATAAATAAAATATTCAAATTGTGTGTAGCAGGATAAACTCTCATGCCATCCTGTGCTATCACATTACAGTACATGAATCAACCTTTTGGATGTGTATACACTGACTGCCTGCTCATGAGGAGGTAATAGCCATCTTGTTTAGCAGATCAAATGTCACAGAAATTCTAGTCAGGTACTTATTTTAATGGTGTCAAAATACCAAAATAAATGTAGGAAAAACATATGTACAGGATTTGGTACTTATAGGCATCCATTTAGAGTCTTGAAATATGCCTGCTGTAAACAAGAAAAAGACTATGCTGATCATAGAGATTATTATATATTAATGAAAAGTAACACCCTAGCCTACTTTCTGGAGAACAGACTTCCATTCTAAAAAGTAAAAGATTTATCCAACTGTGACTTAAGATGGGGTTAGAGTAAAGGCTAAATCTATGGAGTACCATAGAGGAGCACAGACTACCAGAGAACACTGGATATGTAAAGGATGGAACAGGTCAGCTCTGTAAGCCAGGTAAATCAACCTAGATCCATGGTAGAGAAGCTTGAAGAAATGCCATTACACAGGCCTATTATGATATCTGCAATGCGCAAGGTATCAGGAAAGAGATAGACTTGCCCTAGATTTTTCCATCACATGTAGAGTTCTTAAAGCAAAGTAGACATTGGCTCAACTGCTTGATCAAACACCAAGAAGGCGTATGGACCGCCATCCTACCTTGTTGCCTCTGCTCTCATTCTCCACACACATTCTTGAGTGTATCCATGTCTGGGGCTCTAATGTTGATGAACCTCGAGTCAACCCCTATCTATCCTACAAGTCATGTTATTTCTAGGCCAGTGGGAGGGGCGGGAGTGGCCTTTGCACAGCTCTGATCCTGTGTGGCAGGCATTTTTTCCGACTGTGCCAATGCTCTGCCAGAAGCCCCACCAGGAATATTATAATCATGGCACCAAGGCATATCCGGACCAGATTCCCCTTGACATAGTGCTGGTGGGAAAAACCTAAACAAAAGAAGAAAGTTGAAAACAGATTAAAAAAAAAAACTCATCTCCAGGCCCCACTCCATATCCCTGATTGAGATTCTATTATCTTCCAACAGTTCAGATGCTCATCGCCTTCCCATAGGGTCCTTCCATCCCCACCAAGAGTCAGAAGTGAATAAGCCCAATTCTTTATCCAGTGATACTCTCATAGATCCCTTCCTAGAATCCCAGTACAATCCCTCCCCAGACAACCAACACCTGGTTACATTGCTGGCCTATAAAAGATCATAACTGTAAGAGAATGAGGGAGAGAGGGAATGTCCTTATTTGACTATTGGGAAAAGTTCAACCCTCCCATTTAATCTTCCTGATCACTTCTGAATTCCATATGCTAATATTCTACTCCTCTTGCTGTTTCATGCATCAGGTCCCAAGAGAACAGATCTACATATTCCATGTACAGGGAAAATAGTCTGCTCTGAATGAATAGATGGAATACAAAAGGAAGTGGATATGGACAGGACCACTTACCAAATGGAGGGCTTGACCCCTCTGGAGAGACAGTGATATTCATAGACTTCTCTAAGAATGAAAAAAAATGGCCAAGTGTGAACAAATGAAAACATTGCCCCTGCTGGAGACAAACGTGTTCTCATGTGTTTGTGAGGCAGAAGTCCATGGCATTTAACAAGAAAGCAAACCATAGAGTCAGGCTGCTCAGACTGACTTCCCCATACAGCCCTTATTATATAAGGGACCTCTGGAAAGTATCTCAACAGCTGTGAGTCGATGTTATCATCTACCAAGTGGAATTGATACTATTATACAATGGGTTGACTTATAGTACAGATTAAGCATTGTTAGTTGATTTTATCATCTATCAAGTGGAATTGATACTATAATACAATAGGTTGACTTAGCAATAATAGTACAGATTAAGCATTGCTAATCTTGAGATCCAAAACATGAAATTACAAAATTCGATATTTCTAATCAGTGACATGATGCCACAAGTGAAAAAAATATCCACATCTGATTTTCATAGAACAGACTTCAGTCAAAACTCAGGTTGTCTGGGAGTAATTGGGGAGAAGAAAGAGTATGATCAAACCATACTGTATGTACAAATTTTTTAAATAATAATTATGTAAAATTGCCTTTAGGCTATATGTATAATGTGCATATAAAGCATAAATGTGGGCCTGGTGTGGTAGCACCCATCTTTAATCACAGAACTTGGGAAGCAGAGGCCAGTGGGTCTTTGTGAATCTAGGGCCACCCTGGTCCACATAGCAACTTTGAAGCCAGCTAGGGTTACATAGTGGGACCCTTCTACAAAAAAAATAAAATAAATACATAAATACATAAATGAAGGCCAGAATGATAACTTGGCTGGTTAAGTGCTTTGCCTAGCATACATCAAGCCCTAAGTTTGATACCCAACACCAGATAAACTGAGCATGATGGCACATGCCTGGTATCCCAGGACTCAAGAGGTGAACGTAAGAGAACCAGAAGTTCAAGGTCATCCTCTGCTATATAGTGGGTTTGAAGCCAGCCTAGGCTACATGAAATTCTGACTCAATGAAAAATGTCTACAGACTTTGCTAGTAGGAAACAGAAACCCATCCCTGGGCCCCTTTTGTATTGAGCTTTAAATGCCTACTTACCAGTTGTAGATATCTTGGTTGTGGGTAAGATAGAAGGTCTCCTGGAGGCTTCTAAGAGTTCTGAGCAGGAATATTATGAGGAAATAGAATAAGAACAGTTCATCCCAAGTGGCCCCACTCTCCAGACCCCTTCTGAGATATCTGAGTTTTCTAAGGTTCCCTGGCACACATTGCCCAACTGCTGAGATAAATAAATTCAAACAGCCCAGTGACTTCAAAGAATTGGACCATTTCTCAACTGATAGACATTTAAATGTTTCCACTTTGGGGCCAGTATGAATGATGCTGGTATAAGCATTCAAGTATAGGAGCTTGTATGAACCTAAGTGTGGTGGTTTGAATGGGAATGCCCCTCCAGGGGCTCATATATTTGAATGTCTGTTACCCAGCTGATGAAACTGTTTGGGAAGGTTTAGCAGGTGTGGCCTCGTTGGAGGAGGTATGTCACTGGGGGTGGGCTTTGAGGTTTCAAAAGCCCATATCAATTAGCTCACACTCTCTCTGCCATGTGCTTGTAGATCAAAATACAAACTCTCAGTTACAGCTACAGTGCCATGCCTGCCTGTCTGCTGCCAGACTCCCCCACCATGATGGTCATAGATTCACCCTATGAAACTGTAAGGTCAAGTAAACTCTTTTTTCTATAAGTTACCTTGGGCATAGTGTAAATATCATGGCAATAAAAAATGTAACTAAGACAATAAGTTTTCAATTTTATTTTCTTTTTAAGTTTTTAATTTTTTTTAGTACCAGTCCAAGAATTTCAGAATCACTGGGTCACAAGATAATTCTGTTTAACTTCAGAGAGACTAAAAGACTAGTTTTCAAATTATATGCTTTATTTGACAAACCCCACGCCTGCAGCAATGTAGAAGCTCTAAATCTTTCCAACACATGTCATGATTGGTTGGTTGGTTGGTTGGTTGGTTGGTTGGTTGGTTGGTTGGATGGATGGTTGGTTGGTTGGTTGGTTGGATGGTTGGTTGGTTGGTTTGTGTTTGTATAGTGGACACATGGTATGTGAATTGTATCTCAGTTTTAAGCAGGTGTCATAAGAGAACCAGTTATAGCTTCTTGTTCGGGAGGCTCCGTTGTCTTCTATGAGACTACCTATTGTTTTTACCAAAATGTTTCCTGGCCCCATTAAGCCTGTGAGTATATACCTCTTGAAGTTGGGGACTACATTTGAGGGCACCTTCATTGTAGAACTTCACTCCCCCAGACACCAGAAACTACTGAACTCACCTGTTGTGGGAGATGGCGCCTCTGTGGGTACCTGGCTGGGAGTGGCAGAGGGTCCTGAGAAATCAGAAAAAAAGAGAAGTCAGTGCCTTGTAAGTCTGTTAACTATGAATTCTGAGCAAATAATGAGACATTTCTGTGACTTGATTTTTCTCACATAGCAAGTGAGTATGAAGACGCTTCCATTGCCGATGGGTTGAAAAGCATGCTTAGCATGCTCCCTGGTACACTCTACAGCTGCTTTCTTACCTTTGTCTTCCACAGACTCTTGTCACCTATCCCCTCACTTGTCAGTTGTCACTTGACTGGCACTTGACCCCAGTGGAGACAAGAACCATGGGTAAAGTTGTAGAAATGCATCGGGAATCAAGGGTGAGAGGGAGTATGCAGTGGGAGAGGAGGTAAATACTTAAAACAGTATACAGTAGTCTGAATGCTAGAGTAGAAGAGCATATGATAGTTCTTTTTTCCTTTTATTTATTTATTCATTTTTTGGTGCTTGGAATTGACCCTGGGTGCCTTGAGCATGCTGAGTATGTGCCCTATCAGAGATACATTCCATTCATTATTTTAAATCATATTTATAACCTATAACAATTCAGGCTTTCAGTTCTTTAATAATGTTTTCTTGTTTCTATTCTATAGAAAAATCATAAACCGGACATAGTGGCTCAAGCCTGTAGTCCCAGTACTCAGAAGTTCAAGGTTATCCTCCACTACACAATGAGTTTAAACCAGCCTGGAATACATAAGACCATGAATTTAAAAAGTAAAATTTTAAAAGGAGAAAAAATATTAAGTTCTATAAAAATCAAAGCAAAAGTAAGAACTCAACAACTCATGAATGCAAAATAATTGTTGCTATGCTGTTATATGTTCACTGATTTCTTATTTAATTTTTTGAGAATTTCTTACGTAGGTTCTGTATCATTTCCATCACCCCACACTTTCCCCTCTCTAACACAACCCATGTCTCCCCTGCTCCACCTCCAATTCATGACCTCTTCTTCATTATTGTTTTGTGTGTGCGCGTGCGCGTGCGCGTGCGCGTGTGTGTGTGTAATATATAACCTACTGAGTACATTCAGTGTTGTTCATATGTACATGCATTTCGGGCTGTCCACTTGATACTGAATAAGCTATCAGCAGGCTCGTCCCCGGGGAAGACGAATTCTCCCTCTCTCAGGAACCATTTATTGCCTGTAGCTCTTATCCAGAAGTGGGGCCTTGTGAGATTTCACCCAGTTGGCACTAATCATTTTTATTCAGGCTGTGTTATTATCATAGAATCACAGACAATAAAACTGCTAAAGAATAAAATCTAATAATTAGTTGTGGTTTGGAGAATCAAATAAGAAAAACCTTCAGATTTTACTTTCCAGGTACCTATACTATTACATTTTTACAATAAGTGTGTGATATCTCTTGGCTCTCAACTTAATGAACCAAGAGATGCCTAAGAAACTAGGAACACACATCTCTAGGTGTGTCTATGAGAACATTTCCAGAGACTATTACATCAAAAAGGATCCAACACAATCAATGGATTAACCCACTGATGGATTCAAATTCTGAATGTGCTATTGGGTGGTGGAGAAGTGTGGAGGGTGCAGCATGATTGCAGGAAGTCAGTTGCTGAGGGTATGTCTTTGGAGAGTATAACTTGACTTAGTCCCTTCCTATGATCATTCTTCTTCCTGGCTACCATGAGTTCAATGACCTTGCTCTACTACATCTTTCTGCCTTGAATGTCTTCTGCCTTACCATGAGCCCAGGAACACAGAAGCAGACAACCATGAACTGAAGCCTCTGAAACCATAAATGAAAATAAATCCTTCCTCCTTTAGGTTTATCCCAGGCAACTTTACACAATGACAAAATACAGAGAATGGTATGGATCCTAGGCTTCCTCAGAGGCCCTGATGAAAGGACAAAGGGATCCTAGTCTGTGTCCTTGCTCAGGACTAGGGAGCCTGGGCCTCAAAAGAGTCAAGGGTTCAGTTCCTGGGAACTTGGCTTTTCCCCCTGAAGAGACTGGAGTTTTCGGTCATAAGACTGCTGTGAGCTTACTCTGTGATGCTCTTGAGATACCGTGTTCCTCTTGTGCAACATAGCTTGATTAGCCTTATGCTGACTTTATCCCATTGTATGATAGTTTCTACTTCATTCCATTTCTCCCCTGAAAATAGTATATAAGATGTGTTTCTTAATCAGTTTGCTTGACATGTCATAGCATTGCGAGACCTCCAAATCCCAAGCTTCCTTATCTTCTCTGTCTTCAATCCTCTTTATCTTCTGATAACCTGGTCCTCTCTTTCAGGACTTTGTGGCTGAAGAATGACCCACTGGTCCAAATCAACTTTAAACTGATAGAACCAAAGTGTTCCCCAAAAAATATAGAAACAAAAGAGATTTTACCACTAAACTTTCAATGATACATTTTGTTTTATTTAATTTGATTATTTTATATACCAGAGATCTTTTGTAACTTCTTGTTGTCCTTAATTGGTTTTTTAATTTGATTATACTGAATTATGTAAGGCCATTTTATGTATATATATATATGTATATATATATGAAAAAGCATATATCTGTGTGTGTGTGTGTGTGTGTGTGTGTGTGTGTGTGTGTGTGTATAATGTACTTTGAACAGATTCTCCCTGCTCTGCTTCCTCCCCTTTCTCATCCCTCCCATTAGTCCCCTGGACTAGTGGTTCTCAACCTTCCTAATACCGTGAACTTTGAATACAGTGCCTCACATTGTGGTGACCCCCAACCATAACATTATTTTTTGTTGCTACCTCATAACTATAATTTTGCTACTGTTATGAATTGTAATGTAAATTTCTGTGTTTTATGTTGGTCTTATGTAACCCTTGTAAAAGAGGCATTCCACCTCCAAAGTGATCACGACCCACAGGTTGAGAACCGCTGCCCTGGATAGTTCTGCTCCAGCTTTCCTGTTGTTTGTAAATATATGATTTTATGATTCTATATAAATCTATGACCCACAAATGAGAGAAATCATGTGATATTTGTCTTTATGGCTAAAAAATTCCCTTTGTTTAAGAACTATATTTAATTTTCTTTACCCATCCTTCTGTTGGTGGACGTGTAGGTTGGTTCCATAACTTAACTGTTACAATTAAGTGATGGTGTGCAAGTGTCTGTGTGGTAAACAAGGCTGAGTTATACATTTTTAGTTTGCTAGAGAAGATCTATATTGATGTCCACAGTGACTGGACTGTTTTATAGTCCACTCTTGTCCACATTCTCATCAGTATTTCTTATTTAGTTTTGTTTTGTTTTGTGTTGTGTTGTTTTTTGATGACCACCATTCTGACTGGGGTGAGTTGGAATCTCAAAAATCTTTTTAATCTGCACTTCTCTGGTGCTAGTGATGTGGAACACCTTTTTGTGTTTATTTTTTTCTTGTTTGTGAATATTTTTTTCTTGATGCATTCTTTAGGTCAGTTTTATACCTTACCTGTTGTGGTTGGAACTGCAATGATTGACAGCTTTATTTTATAGAGGTGAGACCCTTCACAAACTTGAGACATTCACAATGTTGAGGTAATAAATTTGTATTACAGTGAGCCATCAAGAGTCCATGGTGATTTGTTATAGCATCTATAGGACCCTCATACATCTCCAAAGCTGATTGGAGCTGGAGGCTTTCCTTGTTCACACCTCGGACTCCCTTGAAATTTCCACAAGGGATTACATATGCCAAAGAAAAGAATCTTGTATCTGGACCACTTACCTGCAACCACAAGCACCAGGGGGTCACTAGGGGCTGACCACAGGTATGGAGATGAGCTGGAAAAGCTGTAACACTGGTAAGTTCCACTGTGAGCAGCAGTCACTTTGGTGATGGGGAAATCAGCCCCATACCATCTTTTGGTTCCCTTGTAAGGCACAGTATCCCCCTCTTTGTATACAACAAATTGATCAAAATTTTCCGGGGTCTGGCACTTCAGGGTTACGTCCCTGCCTGGAGGGACTGCTGAGCTGGGATGAGCTGAGAGTGAGGGCTTACTGTAAATGCCTGGGGAGAAAGAAAGCTGTGTTAAAGACAGGAAACACACTGGGGAGATGAGTCCGTAGGTAAAGCATTTTCTGTGTTTACTTAAGACCTAGAATACACAACGGTCTAACTCAGGCCTACACAGGAAATTTATGTGCACGCTTTCTAAGGCTCAAGACACATTGAGGGAATAGAAAAAATTAAAAACATAGAGAAGATTTACAAAATGCTGTCTTCAAGGCATTGCAAACATGATCTCACAGCAGCTATGGTTACCTCTACAAGATCAAGCCAGTTTAACATTGGAGAGGAGGGGCCTCCCTAACTGAGGAGTTGCTGGCAGTTGGCAGCTGCTGGAGGAAGGAAAATCTTTTCCAGTGATGGCCCCATTTCATCATTTGCAGGCATGAAATTCTCTAACAATAATTTTTTTAATTTTTTTGTATTGCATTAAAATGTTATTTGTCTCGATTAATGACTGTCCCAGAGGCACCACCCCTGTACTCAGTAAACAAGACCAATGACTCATTTGTCTCCTGCTAACTCTAGCACCAGGGAACTTAGGGGTTTACCACCTAGCACCCACTTGCTCCACTTTCCTCTCCAAGTCCAGAACTGAAGGCCAGGCAGCCTCAGAGCCACAAGACCAACAGCATTCCATCCCTCCCTGCTGTGGAATGTTGTTCTGTATGCTGTGAATGTGTGTTGTTCTAATTGGTTGATAAATTAAGCTGTCTGGCCAATGGTGAGGCAGAATAAGTTTAGGCGGGACATTCCAACTAGAGAGAGAGTAAGGAGAAAGACAGAGCTGAGAGACACTGCTAGCTGCCACCAGGAGAAGCAAGATGTAAAGTACCAGTAAGCCACAAGCCATGTGGCAAAGTATAGATTTATAGAAATGGGTTAAGATGTAAGAGCTAGCTATCGAGAGGCCTGAGCCACTAGGCCATATAGTTTAAAAATAATATAAGCCTCTGTGTGTTTATTTGAGTCTGAGCGGCTGCAGGACTGGGCGGGGCACAGGACAACTCTCTAGCTGCAGCTCCCCCTCCAGTTACCTGTAATAATTAGCTCAAGGTGGTCACTTGAGGGAGACCAGTGACTCCCATTCTGATACGAGCAACGGTAGCTTCCGGCATTGTTTATTTTCATGCGGGGGATGAGGAGAAAGTCTTGATCTTTATACTCCTTGGATTTCAGTTTCTCCATTCGATATAAATCCACGACCCGAGGCCCCTGGCACCGCAGAGTAACTGACTGCTCCAGGGTCACCAGGGAACTGGGCTGAGCCTGGAGTGAAGGCTTAGGGAATGAGCCTTGGAAGGGAATCACAGCCTCTAGGTTAGCTTCAATGAAAACATGTCCCTTTTGCATCATGGCATGCCCTCCGACCTCTCACTCGCTGAACCCTGAGGAGCCTTGGGGGTACTAAGGAGATGTACTCACCACTCTGTGCTTGGATCACTTGCAATACACACAGCCCTAGGGGAAAGAACCAGAGGCTAGAGACTCCCTTGAGTGGACACCTGGGCACATGCATTAGTTTGTATCATAATTATCTTACATTTGTGTTGATTTATGTGAGCCAGGCTGGCCTCAAACTTGCTCTGTAGCAGAAGATGACCTTGAATTTCTGATCCCACTGCCTCCATCCTGTGAGTGCTGGGACTGCAGGCATACATACATCACCACACCTGGTTTTATGTGGTACTGGGCATGGAACCCAGGGCTTCACCAATGCAAGCCAAGTCACTCAACTGACCTACGTACTTATTGACCATAATTATTTTACTATTTCAGGAGATACATCATTCAACTGGAAAAGGCCAACTTTCAAACCCAAATCCCAGCCAGGAGAGGAACAGTGAATATGAAGTCCCAACAGTGAGCCATTAGCATTTGATAGCTACTAGGAGAGAGAGTCCACTTTCTTTAAGGGGGTGCCCCCCATAACTTGACCATAATCCAGTGGAAGCCCACATACTCAAGAGTATATGGGCAGCACAAACTACTTGATAGGTCTAAAATTCAACACACACACACACACACACACACACACACACACAGGTGGGTGAATAGTGAAAAGGAATGGATTGTGGAGGAAGCGAATGTGATCTAAACACATCAAACAAAATGTTGTATGGTGTCATGTGAAATGTCCAGAGAAGGCAAAGCCATAGATGCAGGATGCAGGAAACAGGCCGGCGCTTATGCGGGATAATAGGAGCGGGACCATGGGGAGGTGGGACTCTTTAATAAGTGGAGGGCTTCTTTGGGAGTGGAGAGAACATCATGGAAGCAGACAGAAGTGCTGGCTGCACCATATCGTCAATGTACCAAATGTCACTAACAATTTTTAATTAATTTTTGGGCTAGCATACAAAATAATGGGTTTCAGTGTGGCATCTTCACCCATATACCGTGTTCTCATTCATTCCCCTAGCACAGTTCTCTCCTCTATGCCTCCTCTAGTTGACTTTCTTCCTTCAGGCCTGCCCCTTCCAATTTCTTAATATGTAAATTCCATTGTCCTCTCTATTTCCCATATGCCTTAAGATCTCTTTCTGCTCTCTCATGATCCTCTTTCTAGTATCAAAACCAACACATACAATCACACACACACACACACACACACACACACACACACTTTTAAATCTAAGTTCCCCACAGAAGAGAAAACACACCATGTTGTGGCAGTACTTTCTCATCAAGACCGCCAGCCCGCAAATAATGACACAGAGACTTATTATTAAATATGAAAGCTTGGCCATTAGCCAGCTCTTCTAACTTGAATTAACCTGCTTTTATTGATCTACTTTCTCCCACGTGGCTCAGTTACCTCTACTCTGTATCATATGTCCAACCTTTTCAGTGTCTCCCTGGCATCTTGCTGCCATACTTTGAGCACCTAGATTCTTCCTCTTCTTCCTCTCTCTCCCAGGAAATCCTACCTATCCTTTCCTGACTAGCTGTTGGCCATTCAGCTCTTTATTACGCCAACCACAGCAATGCATCTTCACACAGTGTACAAATATACCACAATACCATATTTGCACTTCTTTGTCTGAGTTATTTCGCTTAACATAAATATGTGTGTTTTTTGAAATAAGAAAAAAATTTAAGTCAAGGGGCTGGGGAAATTGCTCAGTTGTTAAGAGCACTTGCTGCTCTCACAGGGCACTTGGTTTGGTTCTCAGCACCACTGTGCAGTGGCTCCCATCCAACAGCCTCTCTTGGCTTCCAAAGACATCAGGCACACACAGGGTGCACATATATATAAATGGGTAGATACACATACAAAGAGAAAACATAAACAAATCTTGAAATATATTTTTAAGTCAAAACAAGGATTTCTCCCCACCCCGTCTAGACTCCTCCCACCATTTCCCCAGTACGCATGCTCTTGGCTCTCTTAGCTTTTTCATATCTGTAAAAAAAAAAAAATTAACTCTATATATACTGCAAACAAATGTTGACTTCCTTAGTGAAGACGGAGATTCAGATGTCTAGACTCACAGCCACCCTCATCCTCTTCTATTTTGTATGCAGCCCACAGTATCTCACCCATGGCCTCACATCTAGTAGTAAACGGATTCAAATACTAGCAGAAAAGTTTAGTGGTAAAGAACATGTACTTGGGAACTCATAAAAGCAAAGAGAAGGGAGTGGTGGATATAGGAGGTGGGGTAGGGAGGGACTGAGGAAGATGATAGCCAGAGGAGGAGAAGTTTCAGTCAGACAGGGACAAATTCAGGAGCTACATTGAACAAGATACTGATTACAATAATAACAGTGTATAATAAAATATTATTCCACTCTAAAGAAAAATGTAATCAAACATTTACAGGAAAATGGATGACTTAGAATGCAAGGTGTGTACAATCTCAGAAAAAAACCTGCATTTCCTCCCTCATATGTGGCATTGAGTCAATAATATATGTATATGTGTAAATATATATATATATGTACAAGTCATACAGTTGTTGTTCTTCTAGTTCTAATTCTGTCATAGCTTTTTTTTTGTTTTGGGTGGTGGACAAGTGCTGTGGTGGTTTAAATAAAATTAGCCCCCATAGGTCCATAGATAGTGGCACTATTAGAAGGTGTGGCCTTGTCGGAAGAAGTGTGTCACTCCCTGGGAGTGGGCTGTGAGGTCTCTGATGCTCAAGCCACACCCAGAATGGCATTCTTTCCCTGCTGCCTCAGAATCCAGATGTAGAACTCTCAGCTCCTCCTCCATCACCATGTCTGCCCGGACACCACCATGGTTCCCATCATGACGATAATGGATTAAACCTCTGAACTGTAAGCCTCCCCAATTAAATATTTTCCTCTATAAGAGTTTCTGTGGTCATGGTGTCACTTCACAGAAGTAAAACCCTAACCTAACTAATACAAGAGCATAAAAGTATATTTGGCAGTGAAATTATAAACTCCAATGGGAAGCTCCACAGCTCCTGTTCTGAATGCCTACTCTAATTATACACAAGTTCATTGAGGTGTATAGTCTTTGGATCTGGTTAACTTCAGTGTGTGTTGTTATGCTGGGAGAGGAGGATTGTAACTTTTTATAATAAAGGGGTTTTTTTGAGACAGGGTTTCTCTGTGTAGTTTTGGTGCCTCTCCTGCATCTCGCTCTGTAGACCAGGCTGGCCTCAAACTCACAGAGATCAGCCTGCCTCTGCCTCCCGAGTGCTGGGATTAAAGGTGTACGCCACCACCACCCAGCCTATAATAAAGTTTTTAATTGGTTTTTTATTAAAATAATTCTTCATCCAGTATATTTTGATCATGTTTGCCCTCCCCCAATTCCTCCAAAATCCTCCTCACCTCCCTATCCACTCAACTTTATGCTCTTTCTTTCTTTTCTTTCAAAAAAAGTCAAAACAAACAAAAAGTGCCAGGCAGTGGTGGCGCACGCCTTTAATCCCAGCACTCGGGAGGCAGAGGCAGGCGGATCTCTGTGAGTTCGAGGCCAGCCTGGTCTACAGAGTGAGATCCAGGACAGGCACCAAAACTACACAGAGAAACCCTATCTCAAAAAACAAAACAAAACAAACAAACAAAAAGCAATTAGACAAAAATAATACCAAAGCAAAAAGCCCCCCAAAAAACATTTGAGTTCATTTTGTGTTGGCCAACCCTGCCCTGGAGGATGGAGTATGATATACCCAGTAACACTCCATTAGAGAAAACTGATTTTCCCTTTGCCAGTGGGTATCAATTGTAAAGAGCATCTTGGTTAGGGGTGGGACTCTGTCTGGCTTGAATTTGTCAGGTCTTGTGTGTGCTGCCATTCACTCTCTGTGTATGGCTTTTTTGTTTTTAATAATAACATGTTTTTTATGGTTGAGAGAAAGGTTTTTATTGTAGATATGAGGGAGAGTGCAGCCCAAAGCATCTGGAAAGCATCCAGAGCAGGGAGAGAAAGTAGAAGACTAAACATTGCCAGTAGATTGAACTGGGCCATATGAAGAGAGTTAGGGGTTGAAAGAGGCAGACCAAGAGAGAGGGGGCCAAGAGAGCACCAGGAGGGCACATGGCTGAAATGGAAGGGTTATATAAGGATGAGAAGCTGGGGCAAGGGAAGTTAATGAGCTGGAGAGGTTTAGGGTAGATAGTGGGGTGAGAAGAGCCAGGATGCCAGTATGGACTCTATAACAGGTATTTTCAATGCTGAGAGATAATAACATATAATATCCTATTCTGGAAACTTTTTAATGTCCTCATCATTTTTTAAATTAGCATATATGTGGTCTTCTTGTGAGACCCATAGCAGGGAGAGCAGGACCCATTCCTCCTAACGTATTGCCTCATCCAGCCTTAATAGACGAGGAGGTGCCTAGTCTCACTGCAACTTGATATACCATGGCTGGCTGATATCCGTGGGAGGTCCACCCATATCTGAAGAGAAACAGAGGAGGAGAAGTGAATGAATGGGGAGGAGGGGAAAAGGAGGGAGGAACTGGGAGGAGATGTAGGAAGGGAAATTTTGGTTGGGATGTAAAAACAAAAATAAAAAATTAGTGTATATTTAATGCATATGCTAATAAGCTTGAGCTAGCTAGTCCATGGGCAAACATTTATCAAAAAATCATTTTCTATCACTGTAAATATATTTATCAAGCCAGGCAGTGGTGGTGCACGCCACTAATCCCAGCACTTGGGAGGCAGAGGCAGGCGGATCTCTGTGAGTTTGAGGCCAGCCTGATCTACAAAGCAAGTTCCAGGAAAAGTGCAAAGCTACACAGAGAAACCCTGTCTCAAAAAAACAATATATATATATATATATGTATCTTTTATGACAATGAAAAAATATAGACAGGTCCCTCCTCCCACCTAGAAAAGGAGAAGATAAGCATTTTTAAATGTGGAGATAAAGACAAATTAAATTTTAAAATAAGAGTGTGGCATGAGTGTAAGGAAAGACCTACCCACCATGAGGTAGAGCAGAGTCCATAAACAGAGTCACATGCATGACATTTAAGTTTTTATAATACATATAAATTATTTTTATGAGCAGAATAAACAAATTGGTCTTTCATGTTGGAAAAATAAATACAGAGGTAGTGGTAAAACTTCTTCGTTTGTCTTCAAATCCTTGGTATGCAACAAAATGCTTACTCCCCAGGCTTTAGTTTATTTACCTATAGAGTGAGGTCAGTTACTGTCCCTGCCTCATTCAGCTTCGGGGCATGAAATGAGTTACATGGTTTTTTTTAAGACAAAGAGGGGAGGAATCATAGAATAATGTCCAACCCATAGTAAGTATTGCATAAGTGTGTTAACGAGTGAGTGACAGGTTGCTTGTCTTCAGAGGATGCCTCTTATTCCCCATAGCTCAACAGTCCTCTGCCTGCTCTGCCTCTTTAGGCCATGAAGTTCTTCTGATAAAATAAGGAAATAAGGATGCAACCTGGAGGTACCAGCCTAGTGACGAGGGGACAAGAGAAACAGCTGCTCCACCATGCATCACGTGGCAACGATTCTAATGTGCTCTGCTATTAGGGTACATACAGACAGACGAAGTTTTTAAACTAGTCCAAACATTATCAAACCCACATGGAAACAAATAAAGGTGAAATAAAGAGAAAAGGAGAGAGAGATGGGAGGGAGAAAAGACGCAAGTGGAGACAAAAGGAAAAGGCTGTACAGATCTAAAAGGCAAGAGGAAGAAAGATATGAAGAGGGGAAGAAAGGGGGCCAGTGAGATAGCTCAGTCAGTAAGGATGCTTGCCACCAAAATTGATGACCTGAGTTCAATTCCCTGAGACTCAACATGATGGAAGGAAATAAGATGACCTCTGATCTCCATGGTACACAAATGCATACATACACACACACACACACACACACACACACACACACACACACACACACAATGAACTAACGGATAAATAAATGATTAATGCTTTTAAATGGAAGGAGAGAGGAGCAGAGGAAAGAAAGCAGTCCTGCTGTTCCTGCTATGGAGGAGGGAAATGTGGCCAGCCCTGGAACACCTGTTCAAATGTCCTGGCCAAGCCAAAGCAAACCAAAACAGTTAAACCAAATGTATCATGTCTCTGTTTTTCCATCCAACAAATGCAATGTCATGGATGCCCAATCTTGTTCTGAAATTCACCACTGACAAGATGTTTTTCATTCCTTTGTACGTGGAGACTGTTTCAAAGTACTTCCCAGGTCAACCCTCAGGACTCACCAAGACAGAAGAAGGTAGGTAGGGCTGGAGACATGCTTCTGAAACCCGGTCCTGAGCTGTGTGGCTAAGCAGGGAAGTTGTAGATGCCTGGAACATAGGCACAGGATGTGATGAGGGTGAAGAACTCCCTCCTCCCTGATTCTACAGGCCCTAGCTTTCCTAATTGAGAGTCATCAAGACAGGGCCATCTCCTCAGTAGGATGACTTGCACACAAGCTCCTGAAGCCATCACTTATCTCCTCTCACCAGCTGTGTGGTAGCCATCTGTCTGCCT
The DNA here is from genome assembly GCA_902168325.1 of Peromyscus nudipes. Taxonomy (NCBI): domain Eukaryota; kingdom Metazoa; phylum Chordata; class Mammalia; order Rodentia; family Cricetidae; genus Peromyscus; species Peromyscus nudipes. The sequence continues at coordinate 48,380 of CABHPH010125486.1, forward strand.
GTGGAAACACGACCTATGTCCTAGACTCCCATAAAATTCCTGGTAATCACTGGGGAAAGGCTGGTCCGAACTTCATATGTCCGACTTCATACTGTCAGGTTCAAAGGACACTCCAATTTCCCAAACTCCAAAGGGCTGGGCATATGTCCAGAAATGACTCTCTTGGCCCAGCTTCTGGTGGTTAGATAAAAGCCAGCATTCCTCAGGAACATGTGAAACAGTTCCAGTCTTCCAAAAGGAGTCATCTCCCTTATCTCTGACAGAAGAGACATATGGCTCTCCACTACACATGCCTGTAGTTGCATATCAAAGTCCATGCTGGCCTCCAGGCTCCTACAGTCCATACTCACAAGTACCTATTATGCATTTCAAATTCACCACACTAGCATCCTGACCCTTCTCCCATTCCCAGGCTTCCCTTCTCCTATATAGCCATTTGTTCTCTATATAACAGCAAGGTTTTTCCCCTGTTCCCACTGTCTCTTGCTATCTCCACTATCTTCTGTTATTCCCACTTCCCTATCCGTGGCTGTGGCCAGTCTGTTACTTTTTCTCCCTACCCTGGACTCTTCCAAATGCCTCTGGATATTCTCTCCATCTTGCTTACAATAAAGACCTTCCTTCCTAATAGAGTGGCCATTTAGGTGGATTCTTTATTTTACCTCCCCCAAATACATATTCCTACTAGTATCATTATAACTCCAAAAAGTGAAAAATACCTTATTCCTGGAGGATGGAGCAATTGCTTAGCAATTAAAAGCACTTGCTGCTCTCCCAAAGGACCTCAGTTCAGTTTCCAACATCCACATTGGGCTGCTTTCAACTGCCTGTAACTCCAGCTCCAGGGAATCTAATGCCCTCTTCTGAATCTGATGCCACCTACACATATATGTGCAAACTCACATACATACATATAATTAATTTTTTTAATTATCCCAGCCCTAAATTGATGAGCTTTTGGCAGGTGATGGCTGATGATGGAGGGAAAGTCATCTTTCTTCAGAGGTTTGACCAGTGGTAGGTTGCCCATCTTTCAGTGGATGGCCCTACACATATATGCATATGGGCAGCACTAATTGGATTTAGGAAGTTATAAAAAGAAGAGGAGGGGCAGAGGAGGAAGAGGAGAGGAGAGAAAGTGGCTGGAGACATGACTTAGTAGTCAAGAGTACTTGCCACTCTTTCAGAGGACCCCAATTCACATCCCAACACCTACATTGGGTGGCTCATGACAACCTGTAACTGTAGCTCCATGGAATATGATGCCCTCTTCTGGCCTCTGTAGGTACCTGCACACATGTGGCATATACACACATAAATAAAAATAAATCTTAGAGAAGAAGAGAAGGAGAAGAAAAGAGGTTGCATGAATTTGGGAGAAGGGTGTGGTAAGGGTCCCAGGAGTGGGGATAGATATGACTAATATGTTATATTCATTTATGAAATTACTACAGAATGTGTGATAAAAAATGAAAAATAACAAGTGCTAGTGAGGATGTGGAGAAGTTGGAGCCTGTATGCCTGCTGGAGAGAATGTTATGTGGTACATACTGTGGGAAAAGTATGCCTTGGTCGGTTTCTCAGAAAATTGGGAATCATTCTACCTCAAGACCCAGCTATACCACTCTTGGGCATATACCCAAGGAATGCTCAATCCTACCACAAGGACACATGCTCAACTATGTTCATATAAGCATTATTTGTAATAGCCAGACCCTGGAAACAACCTAGATGCCCCTCAACTGAAGAATGGATAAAGAAAATATGGCACATATACACAATGGAGTACTACTCAGCAGTAAAAAAAAAAACAATCATATCATGAAATTTGCAGGCAAATGTATGGAACTAGAAAAAATCATCCTGAGTGAGGTAAACCAGATCAAGAAAGACAAACATGGTATTTACTCATTCCTAAGTGGATATTAGATATAAAGCAAAGGATACCCAAGCCCACAGCCCCAGAGATGCTAGGTAACAAAGAGGACCCTAAGAAGGACTCATGGATTTCCCTGGGAAGGAGAAATAGATGAGATCTCCTGGATAAACTGGGAGTGAGGGTGGGGGATGAGGGGATGGGAACATGAGGGATTGAGTTGGTCAAGTTGGGGGCACGTCAGGGGGGGAGCAATGAAAGAGATATCATGATAGAGAGGACCATTTGGGGGCTAGGGAGAAACCTGGTGCCAGGGAAACTCCCGGGAAACTACAAGGATGACCCCAGCTAAGACTCTTAGCAATAGTGGAGAGGGTTGCCTGAACTGGTCTTCTCCTGTAATCATATTGGTGACTACTCTAGTTGTCATCAAAGATGCTCTGTCCAGTAACTGATGGAAGCAGATGCCAGCCACTATAGTAAACATAGAAGTCAGGCAATGGTAGCACATGCCTTTAATCCTATCACTTGGCAGGCAGGGATCTGTCTGGATCTCTGTGAGTTCAAGGCCACCCTGGAAACAGAGCCAAGTGTGGTGGCACATGCCTTAAATTCCAACATTAGTTAACCATGGAGGTCTGGAAGTCTGTACAGATAGACAGGAAGTGACAGAGCTGGGCAGGAAGAGGAAGTGATGTAGCTAGACAGAGAGCAAATGAGATAGCAGAACAGAAAGGCATATAGATGTGGGTATACAGGAAGTACGTCTCTTTGGAGACTGAGGTGTCAGTGAGGTGAAGTTAGCTTGTGGCTTTTCCTATTCCTCTGATCTCTCAGGTTTTCACCCCTATATCTGGCTCTGTGTTCTTTATTTAATAAGACCATTTAGCAATTCATCTACATATATGTTCTTTGTTGTGTGTGTATGTATTTGCTATGTGTGCTATGTGTGTTCTTATGTTTTATGTATGGTGTGTGTATGAGAAAGAATTCTGTTGGGGGTGTATGTATTTGTCCTGTGCTCTACATATGCTCTGTATCCAAATTTCTTCTTTTTATGAGGTCACCAGTTATATCAGATTGGGCATCCACAGTACTACAATATCACTTCATTTTAACTATATTAGCTACATCTTCAACAATGTATTTCTAAATAAAGTCACATTCTAAGCCACAAAGGGTCAGGATTTCAACATACAAATGTGAGGACGCCATGCAACACCACATACTTAGTATGAAATAAAATCACATTGTTGCTGCAACTTTAGAATTTTGCTATTGAGGAAGACCCAAATAGGAATAGATGAATTTCCCTGGAAAGGGGAAATAGGAGAGATCTCCTGAGTAATCTGGGGGCAGGAGTGAGAGGCATGGAGGGATGGGAACTTGAGGGAGCTGGTTGGGTGGGCTAGGTGTGGGAAGCAAGTTGGGGGCATATGGAGGGGGAAAGTAACAAAGGAGACATCTTGATGAGGTGGCCATTTGGGGGATAGAGAAAAACCTGGTGCCAGGATTCCCTCAGGAATCCACAAGGATGACCCCAGCTAAGACTTCTAGCGATAGTGGAGAGGGTGCCTGAACTGGCCATCTACTGTAATCAGATTGGTGACTAATCAGATTGGTGACTACTCTAATTGTCAACAGAGAGACTTCATCCAGTAACTGATGGAAGCAGATGCAGAGATCCACAGCCAAGCACTGGGCTGAGCTTTCTTCAGTCATGCTGAAGAAAGGGAGGTGGTATTGTATGAGCCAGGATGATCATGATGGGACATCCACAGAGATAGCTGACCTGAGCTCTTGGGAGCTCACATACTGGACCAACAGTTAGGAGCCTACATGGAACTGACCTAGGCCCTCTACATGTGTTGTGTAGCTTGGTCTGTCTGTAAGGCTCCTATCAGTGAGATCAGGACCTGTCCCTGGCACTTAGTTGGCTTTTGGGAACCCATTCCCCATGCTGGATTACCTTGCCTGGCCTTTATACAGGGGAAGGAGCTTGGTCCTACCTCAACTTGATGTGCCATACTTTATTCAAGTTCATGGGAGGCCTACACCTTTCTGATTGGAGACAGAAGAGGAATGGAAGGGGAGAAGGGTAGATGGGAAGTGGGGATGTGGGGGGAGAAGAGGAAACTGTGGTTGGTAGGTAAAATAAATGAAAAAAAGTTATTTAAATAAAATTTTAAAAAATACTTTTGTAGGGGTTGGGGATTTAGCTCAGTAGTAGAGCACTTGCCTAGTAAGCGCAAGGCCCTAGGTTTGGTCCTCAGCTCCAGAAAAAAAAAATACTTTTGCTGCTGCTGCTGTTGGTGATGCTGTTTTGAGACAGGGTCTCATGTGCCATGGGCTGACCTCAAACATGTTATGTATCCAACAGTGACCTTAAGCTCCTGGTTCTCCTGCCTCCACCTCCCAAGTGCTGCTGGTATTACAACCATGTGCCACCACATAGTTCTACAATTTTCACCTCTCCAATTCCCAGTGGTGCTGAACATTATCCTAATATGGTCATATGGGCTTGCATTTTTCTCCTGTCTTAAAGAACAATTTACAAGATGCATGCACACTGTGAGGCTAGCAGGTACAGAAGCAGAATCTAAGCTACACCTCCAAGTGGCAATCATCTCTCCCTCCCCAGAAATGGCTACACCATCCCCAGTTCACTTCCACTCCACATTCTCAGTTTCTTCCAATTCTTCTACTCCCCACGCAAAACTACCTCACAGCAGCCCACTGCCCCTGCAGTCAGCTTTCTTCTCAGCTTCCTTTTCATTCTTTTTCTCTTTGGCAACTCTTTATTTATTATTCATGCATGCATATAATGTGACTGTATCAAGTCTACCTCCCATTCCTTTCCTTACAACTCCCCCCCTATTTCCCCACTTTTCCCTATCAGCTATCTTCATATTTTTTAGAGACGAGGTCTTACTTATGAGTCAGTTCTATCCTTCTACAGTGTAGATCCCAGAGATCCAACCCAGGTCCTCAGGCTTAACAGCAAGGCCCTCTACCCAGAGTGCCATCTGACCCAACTCAGGAGCTCACTTTCTAGCCCATGCTGACCTGAAAGTCACTGTGTTGCACAGGCTGGCCTTGATCTAGAGGTAATCCTATCTCAAGTTTTAGTTGAGACTGCAGATGTGAGTCCCTGAAATGACCCATGAGAGATAGTTCTTGACAACCACACTAATGAAGCCAATTCAAAGTACATGAGTCCTTTTGTTAGCCAGAAACCAAGAACAGGGCTCATCCCTCTTGATTCCAGAGCTTGGGGATACAGCATTTTTAGAGACAAAAATCACAATTACATCACTATTGGAGGACAGTCTGAGCGACACCTATGTTTTTACAGAGTGTTTTCTGTATTTTCCAGATACCACATGACAATTATTTCTTTTTTTCAAAGAATTATTTATTTATTATGTATACAGAAGAGGGTGCCAGATCTCATTACAGGTGATTGTGAGCCACCATGTGGGTGCTGGGAACTGAACTCAGGACCTCTGGAAGAGCAGTCGGTGCTCTTAACCTCTGAGCCATCTCTCCAGCCCGACAATTATTTCTGATTTACACTTCCTTTTAGTTATTTTAGTTTTATGTTTTAGCCTACACAAACACCAATTATTCTAGTTAATACATCTGTACCATGGTCGGAGTCATGAACAGTCCCAAAAGCATTACCAAGATGGATATGGCTATGTGGGGGGAGGGGAGGCTGAGGAGTTTCTAGGCAGACACAAAATAGAATAAGGACAAGATGATATCACCTTAGCCATTTCATCACGATGCCTACTTCCTACCTTTTTTTGTCAACACTTATTGAAAGCTTTATTTTTGTCTTAATTTTTATTCTTTAAGAATTTCATACATGAATATGATGAAATACAATCATATCTGTGGGGAACAGATGAAGTCCTGAGTGAATGTGTATTGTTGGCATGGACACAGCCGTGTCAAGGACCCCAGTGCCTCAGACCCATGGAAATGGCAAAGCCTTCCCCAGGTCAAGCTCATAGGGATGGCAAAGCCTTCCTCTGGTCCAAGTAAGAGTGTTTACAAGTTATTTGGCCAGCATGGGCAACGCTAGCAGCCACAGCTTCCTCTTCCATGGTGACTCAAATTGATACTTCTCCCTTACAGAGGTCTTCCACTGAGACTAGTTAACCCCTCCTTGTGTTGTACATAATAACCCTATAAGTCATTGGTGCACTCCATCAGAGTTACCGGCAGTGAGAGAGTGGGCCAGTTGTAGAGGTGGAAACACAAGAAAATAATGAAGAGGGAGTATGAGCAAAGTACAATGATACAGATGTGTGAAAAATGTCATAATAAAGCACATTATTTTATATGCTAACTGAAAACTTTGTAAAAAGTAAAATGGACAAAGACCTGGATTTTATTTGTCTTCAAGAAGATATAAACTTCCCAGCAAGCATTCAGAAAGGTATCACTAACCATCTTATAAATGCTAACCAAAGCCACCATGAGATATCACCTGAAACCTGTTAGGATGTCCATCACCAAAGAGAGGAGGTAAAGAAAGGGTTGACAAGGGTGTGGAGAATAGAGAATCCTTGTACACTGTTGAAGGGAACATAGATTGGCTCCGCCTTTAGGGAAAGCACTATGAATGTTCTTAAATAAATTTGAAAAGACCTGTCTACTATGTTATCCAAATCACCTCTTCTTCTATGTGCACAAATGAAATAACGTCACCACCTCATGAAGATTCCTGCACTCCCATATTTGTTTCAGTATTATTCACAGTACCAAGTGATGACAAGAATTATCCCTATTCTTGACTTCTCTCTGGTGCCTGTATGTCTCCTTAAGCAAACCTGGGTGCTTTTACCCACCTGGGAACCCAAAGTTTCATTGAAAAATCTCTAGTGGGTGACTGCCTCTCCACTTTATTAGTTACTTCTCTGGCGGCTATGATAAAATCGAGCTGAAGAAGAGAGGGTGTCCTAGTTACTTTTTCTGTTTGGGTGATAAAAAACACCTTGACAAAAAGCAACTCGAGAGAGAGTCCAAGGTTACAGTCCATCGTGGTGAAGAAGTCATGGCAGCAGGAGCCTGAGGCATCTAACATATTGTACCCACAACCAAAAAGAAGAAAGTGATGAATACTTGTGTTCAATAGATTATCTCCTTCTTATATAGTCCAGAATCTCAACCCAGGAAATGTAGTGGGCAGGTCATCCCACCTCAATTAACCTAATCAAAATAATCACTCACAAGCATGCACAGAAGCCAGTCTCCCAGGAGACTATATCTCACCAAGGCTTTATTTTGACTTCGTTTGAAGGTGTAGTCCATCATGGATGTGAGGACACAGTGGGAGAAATTGCCTCTAGTTACAGTGGCAGGAGCATGTACAGCTGGTAATTCTGTAGCCATCGTCAGGGAGCAGAGAGAGATCAGTGAATAATGATGTTACACTTACTTTCTCCTTTCTATTCAATCTAAAACCCCGGCCCATAAAATAATATCACCTAGATTTAGAATATGTCTTTCCACAACAGGTAAACATCTCTGGAACAGCTCTGAAAGACACACCTACAGGTGTGTCTCTTAGGTGATTGTAAAACCCATCAACTTGACAGCTAAGATTAAGGATCACACTGTTGAGGTGTTCCAAATTACTAATAACCAGGAGTCTGGATTATGCAGCTTGCCTTTTTCAGTAGATGATGGAACTCATGTCTTACTAAGTTTACATGAGCCCAAGCAAAGCATCATCTGCACACATCTGTAGGGAGAGTTTTCCTGTCCTGACCACCTACTCCCAAACAACTGGCAGCCGCTTCCCATCTAAGTGACTCAGAGACTTAATATAATTTATAAATGCTCGGTCAATAGCTCATGCTTGTTACTAACTAGCTCCTACAATTTAACCCATTTCTATTAATCTATGTGATCATGACTTTTACCTCTATGCCTTTTTTGTGTGTCCAACTCATTCTCCATCTGGCAGGTGACTCTTCTGACTCTGCCCTTCCTCATCCCATCGTTCTCAGTTTGGCTTTCCCACCCAACTTTATCCTGTTCAGCTATTGGCCAGTCAGCTTGTTAATTAAACCAATCATAGCAACATCTATTCACACAGTGTACAGAAGGATTGTTCCACAGCACACATCTGACAGGTCCACCAGTGAGTGAGCAAATCACAAGGAATCAGAAGTTTGCTGAGCAATGTTTACGAGCTCCAAGTTCCTTCGCAGTTAACACACTTGAGTCCGTTGGAGCTCCGCACTAATGGCTTGAGTTGAAAAATGTGAGAAGTGTCATTCATGAAGTCACCCTGTGCTGAAGAAACAGTGGAACATTAGCTCTGACTCTTCTCTTGGGATAATGTGAGGGTTGCATACACACAAGTATGTGTAGATGTGCCCTGAGGAGTGTTGGAGGGAAGTGGATTCGTGTTCTTCCTAAAGTTCTCTTGGCATAGTTGGGCGTAAGTCACCTCCTGTGAGTTTTCTGCTGCAGACACCTGCCATACAAGACACAAACCATGAAAAGAATACACAGATGGGATTCCGGAAAAGAAGAGCAGGGTGGTATGGAGGGCTAACCTGTGTGTCCACTTTCCTACAGTCCTCAGGCTGAATACCCTCCAAGTCACCATCTGGAAAGAAAGGTGAGAAGGTACGCCTGTTTCACAGGAGCCTTTAAACTATAGTTTTGTATTTTATATTTCAGAAATGACCAACAGAACCCAGGGGAAAGACAGCAACGTCACACAGCAAGGCGGCACCTCCCACCTCTTCTGCTCTTCCCTGAAGGCCTCCTAAGCCCCACAAGCATCCCTTTCCTCAACAAAATTCACTCCACCTTACATTTATGTTTTTCCTCGATGTCCATGGCTGTGCTGGAGCTGAGTGTAAAGAAGTAAAAATGTTAAAGTATGCCTGAGGAATGATACATAAATAGAATTTTTAGGAGCTATAGGGGCCCTGGCTTCAATTCCCAGTACTCAGACAAAAAATCTTAGATGGAGATGAACGGGTGTATTTATTGGGAGAGTCCAAATTTACCTACCTTTTATATTTCATGTGGCTCCTGGTCTTAGCATTGGAAGCCCCTGAAGAGAGACAAAGGTAGTCTTGGAACACACCACTCCCCATACGCCCCTACCAGATTAACCTCCCTGACTCTTGGGACATACTGCGTTTGGCACAACGGCAGCAGAGGCAGATGAAGAGAAGAAGGAGGAACAGGAGAAAGCAGACAGCAGCAACTGAGACCCAAACCACAATGGAAACAGATGGATCTGGAATTAGAAAACAGAAGTGATCTGTTATCAAATGTCTGTTGCATTAATTCACTCATTCAATCAAACATTTATTGAGTGCCTACCTTCTACCAAACACAGAACTAGGCATTTAGGAAACTATAGGAAACCAATGAAATGAAATAATTAAAGCAATCAATTCATGTGTTGTTCATAACATAGGTGGTGTCTATTATGACTCTTTAAACACAGGGTCTTACTATGTATCCCAGGATGACTTCAAACACCCAACTAATGAGACAAATCAAATACAATACCAAAGAAAGTTCATTTGGGGAGATGGTCCATAAAGAATAAGAAACGCCCAGCCCTCTGAGGCTGAAGGAGAACTCTTCCCACATAGTCTACAAAGAGCATACACTAATAATCTTGACCAGGAGCCTGAGTGAACCACATACAGAACAGACGATCAGGAGACGGCACGGGAGCTGTTTTCTATCAAGAAATTGGAGGTCAAAAGTGACAGGCAAGAGTAAAAACACTGAAAACCATTGCAAGCTATAATGACTAGACTAAATGAAATAACAACTGCCAAGTGATTGGCACACAATGACTAATACACTGTCTTGCTTGTTTTGTTTTAATAAAAGGAACAGAGAGAGCCTCTTAACAAATGGCGGAAAACTCTAAGTCAACACAGTAGAGACTTGCACGTTCACATGCACTACTGCACTAGTCACAGCAGCCAGAATATTGAACCAGGCCAGATTAGATGTCCATCCACAGATGAACAGATAAAGAAAAGGTAGTCTATAGAGAGAGTGGAACTTTATGCAACTGGAGAGAAAAATGAAATCATGGCACTCATAAGAAAATGGAGGAAACTGGAAATTGTTATTTTACACCAAGTAACCCAAACTCAGAGGATAACACATGATTTTACTCATATATGAAATTTCCTTTAAAAATGTATGCATGTGTGTGTGTGTGTGTGTGTGTGTGTGTGTGTGTGTGTGTGTGTGTTGAAACTAAGAAGGGGATCATGAGAAAAAGAAAACTCAAGATACACAGGAATTGAAAGTGTAAGGAAGTTATGTAATAGGAAACCGGCAATGAGGACTATCCTGGAGGAGATAAAAGCAGCAATAATAATAACACAGATGGCTGTGAACAGAGATCTGAGTGCTGAGATTAAAGGTGTGTGTGCACCATCATACTTGGCCTGAAATTTTAATTTAAAAATTAATTGAAACAGTCAGTGGTGGCACATGCCTTTAATGCCAGCACTTGAGAGGCAGAGGCAGGTGGATCTCTGTGAGTTCCAGGCCAGCCTGGGCTACAGAGTAAGTTCCAGGACAGCCATGGTTACACAGAGAAACCTGTCTTGAAAAAAAACAAAACAAAAATCATTTGTTTAAAAAGAAAGAAGACAAAAGGCTGGTGAGATGGCTCAATAGATAAGCATACTTGTTTATACTTGTAGCATGAGGATCTGAGTCCAAATCTCCAGCATCCACACACATACAAGCATACATGGAAGCATGGCTGTACATACTTGTAACACTGGGGAGTGGGGACAGGAGAGACTCAAGAGCTCAGTGGTCATTCAGCTGAACCAAATCAGCAAGTTTCAGGTCAGGTGATAGATCCTATCTCAGGGAAATATGGTGGAGAGTGGTAGAGGAAGACTCCTGACACCTTGCTCTGGAATCTTCATGTGTGCATACACCCACACCCTTGTGTAATGCACCACACACAAACCACACACCACTCACATTTTTTAAAAGAAGAGAAAAGCAGAAGTGGGACGAACTATGGGGAGGAAGGAAAAGAGTTGGCAGCAGAGAAGGGACACAGGGGAGGGCAGAGAGGGAGGGCAACCGTGAGAACCAAGAAGAACGGCACATGTGGAAAGATGCTTGAAGAAAATACTTTGTGTGTCCTAATCAAAAAACTCATGGGAATAGGAAGAGGTAGGGTACCAGGGAGGCTTGCAGGAATCCACAAGGATGACCCCACCTTGGTCTGCTGCCAGTGGCCCAGAGGGTGTCTGGACCTGTCTACTCTGGTGACCAGCCTAGTGAATACCCTAACTGTCATCATAGAGCCTTTGTCCAGTGACTGATGGAGGCAGATGCAGAGATCCACAGCCAGGCACCAGGCTGAGCTCCAGGAATCCAATTGATGAGAGACAGGAGGGATACTGCAGGCGAGGGACGTTGAGATCATGATGGGAAGATGTGCAGAGATGACAGCCCACACTTGTGGAAACCCATGAACTGTGGACTGGTGGCTGTGGAGCCCCCATGGAACCGAACTAGGCCCTCTAGATATGGACGACGGGTGTTTGGCTCTAACACTTTGGGGGGCACCCAGGCAGTGGAATTGGGATCCATCCCTGGTGCATAAGCAGGAAATTTCTTTAAAAAAATGAAAAGAGCCGGGCGTTGGTGGCGCATGTCTTTAATCTCAGCACTCGGGAGGCAGAGGCAGGCGGATCTCTGTGAGTTCAAGGCCAGCCTGGGCTACCAAGTGAGCTCCAGGAAAGGCGCAAAGCTACACAGAGAAACGCTGTCTCGAAAAAACAAAAAAAAAAAAGAAAAAGAAAAAAAATCTCATTTTTTAAAAAAGAAAATGCACTTGTGTTGGTGGTTGGCGGGATGTACTGGGAGACAAGCTTCTGGGCATGTCTGTGAGGGGTAGTCTAGATCCAGCTCATCTCTGGCCCTGCCTGTGAGAGACCAGACTGATTAGATTCACTGAGGTGGGAGCACCCTCCCTAAAAGTGAGAAGCACTGTTCCCAGGGCTTGGGTCACTGCATTAAAAAAGAAGAAAGGTAGCTGAGCTCAGATAGCCTCTCTCTCTGCTCCTTAAATACTGATACAATGTGACCATCTGCCTCAAGTTCCTGCCACCATGCCTTCCCACCATGATGGATGCACCTCACGTCCCTCAAACTGCAATAAAGTAAACCATGATTCCTTAAGTTGCTTTGGTCACGTGTTCCACTGCAGCACTAAAAAGACGACACTACACTAGAGCAGTCAGACATACAGAGAATGCGGATTCATTCAGACATAAAGATGAACTAACTGTGTAATTTACCAGAACATGAAAATGGGGATCCTCACATTGAGCAAAATAAATCAGACTCAAATAGTGTATGTTTTGTCTCCTACATGGAATCAGTGTGTACATATATGTGTGTCTGTCAGTCTGTCTGTCTGTGTCTGTATATGTGTGTCTGTATGTTTGTGTTTGTATATGCATATATAGGTATATGTATGTGTGCATATACATCTATATAATATACATACTCATGACATAAAGTAGGAAGAGACTGGGTAGGAATAGAAGACTGGTGGGAGTGAGACCAGAGACAAAAGAGTAACAGAGGTGAATGTGGTCACAGTACAGGATGTACCTGAAGAACACGTCATTGCAAACTCATCACTTTGTGCAATGGGTAGAAACTTACAAAAATGTTTGATGTGAATTTTCTGTGGGTTAAATGGATATAAATATTGGGTAGAAAGAAAAAAGACAATAAGGAGGCTGGGTGAAAGGTGATCTTGGGATGACAGAGGTGACATAACAAAGAAGGAACAGGATTTGAAAAGTGTTTTCAGGACACAAATGACAGTTTGATAATGAGCCATGTGAGAACTGATGGAAAAAGAGGACCCCTGAAGAATCTGGTTCAAATGGACAGATGCACTCTCTGTGGATACAAGGACGTATGTGAGGAGAATACAAGGATGCTTTCCAATCTGGGGCTTTGTTGAGATGTGTGCTGAATGTCTGCAAAGGTAAATTTCAGATATCCCATTGGATATATAGTTCTGAAGATCACAGAGGATTTCTCAGCTGCACCAGTAAAATTAAAATCCATCATCATATGTTGCATAGTAGTGGATGTCTAAGTATGTGCAGACCCCAAGACTCCTGTATGCCACCTGCTCACATTAAAGCTCACCATGTGCCATCCCCTTTTCTACTCTACAGGATTTCTTCCTTCTGACTCCTCATGTCCATCTTCCCATCCTTAACCCATGTACACTTGATGGTTTCTATCTCAACTATTTTCCCAACTGGAACTTCCACGGCCCTGCTCACTTTGTTCCCCATACAAGAAACATGTCCCAACTCTTAAAACCCAAAGACATCCCAAATGACCAGAAGTTCTAAGACATAAAGAAATAAGTCCCCTCCGTCAAGAAATCTGGCACTGCTATTTCTGAGTTCTCTTCTGTTAATGTTTCCTGCATTCCCCACTGGACGGATGGCTGTTCAGAGGGGGCACTATGGTGACAGAGGCTGGTGGGACAGGTAAGAGTAGTACTCGTCCCTCATCAAGGACACTTCATGACACAACAGATGAAGACCATTACACAATACATCACATCACATTACATGACATATACCATTACAAACACAACAAACCAAAATGCAGAGTTGTGCAGCTCAGTTGCAATGGATGCATCTATAAATCAACTCATAAATTGTAATAGTAGGGGAGGAAAGATTTTAAGAGCCAAAGGATCAGGGAGTTCCTTGGGAAATTGTGTCTCCTACTAATTCCAGAAGCAACACACATAAAATTTCACCACCATGACTGCTTAAACATGAGCTGGACAAGGACAACAAAACAGACCTGCCAATGTGGATGGGAGAAAGCCCATGAGGCCTCGACCCCACATAAATAACTACAGGGAACTAGGAATTCTGAGAGTGGGAGAAATGGTCTTCCCCAGGGAGGAGAACACCAGTTGGTTATCCCATACCAAATGGTCAGCTCAGGAAACATACAACAACATTATACAGACTAAGGAGGTTATATTAAATATATATACATGTATATACATATACATATATGCATGTAACAACAATTAATGTAAAAGGAAGCCATGGATTTGCAAGAGAACAAGGGGGTACATGGGAGGGTTTAGAGGAAGAAAAAGGAGGGAAGAAATGACATATTATATCATAATCTAAAAGGCAAAAGAAAAAAACATAATCTCTTGAGATCTGAAAAACCACCTTCAATGGAGAAACTAGCAGATACTATTTTAACTTTTCTGTTACTGTCAGATAGTGATATATTTGTCACACACACAACTCAGAAAGCAACATTGGAGGATAACAGTCAGAAATCAAGTGGTACACCATCTTTCAGACTGGTTCTGATTATGGATAGGTAAGGACTTCTATTCCCCAAATGAATATTCTTGTATCTACCCCAAAATAAAATAATTAACACATAATGTTCAGAGTCCATAATGCAAATGGAGCAATCCAGTAAGAATAGTAGTGCATTCCACAACATATATCACACAGGAGGCATATGGTGGAATTGACATATCTCACATGGTATCCCTTGAGGACTCCTTAAGCACAGAGATAAGGAACATGAACCGAAAGTACTTACCTGGGATTGAAAACTCAAGGGGGTTACTAGGCAGTGACCACAAGTAGGAATTGTGTTTGTTAGAGCCAAAGCATCTGTAGGTCCTCAGGTGCTCCAGGCTCACATGGGAGATGAGGAATGTGTTGTGGTCCTGCTGTGAGCAGTTCTGGGGAAAGGAAGCATTTCCATCTCTGCAGAGGATGAAGATATTAAAGGAATCATGTGTGAGACAGTGGAGAGTTGCATTAATTTCTGAGAATCCCTGAGGTCTTGAATCAACAGTAAGGGATGGCTTCTCCTTGTAAACACCTGGAAGAAAAAGACCCTGATATTAGTTGCTTGTGGTGACACATGCCTTTAATCCGAACACTTCAGAGGCAGAGGCAGATGAATTGTTGTGAGTTTAAAAACAACCTGGTCTATATTGAGGTTTCAAGTTCAGACAGAGTTGCATGGTGAGACCCTGTCTCAAAAAATTTACAAAAAGAACCTTGTCTTAGTTAGGACTTCTGTTGATGCGATGAAAAAACATGACCAAAAAGATTGTTGGGGAGGAAAGGGTTTATTTGGCTTACACTTCAGCATTACTGTTCATCACTGATAGAAGTCAGGACAGGAACACAAGCAGGGCAGGATGCTAGAGACAGGAGCTGATGCAGAGGCCATGGACAGATGCTGCTAACTGACTTGCATCCCCTGGCTTGATCAGCCTGCTTTCTTATAGAACCCAACATAAGCCCAGTAATGGCACAACCCATCATGAGCTGGGCCCTACCCCATTGATCACTACTTGAGAAAATGCCTTACAGGTCTATCTCATGGAGGCATTTCTTCACTTAGTCTCCTTCCTCTCTGATGACTCTAACTTGTAACAAATGTACACAAGTTGACACACAACTATCCAGTACAACCTGTTATTTAAAACATGATAAAAATAAGCCTACAATTCACGGAGTCTGACCACAGAGAAAAATAGATGAAGACAAAAGGAATCTCATCCATTGCTAATCTGTAGGGATCACAAAACATGTCTGTATTATATTCCATGAACCAGGACCATAGAGAGGTTCTATGTATATACAGAAGGCTGCTGTCAGTTCCTATGAACTCCATCCTTTAGGAGATATAAGTACTGTTCTGAAAGGAACCTAGAACAGGCTCAGGATGGAGGGAGGGTCACAAATCAAAATTGAAGGTCTGGGGATGAGTCTTAGTTGGTCAAGTTCATGCATAATATACACAGTGCCCGGGGATCTATAACCATCACCATATGAATGGTGTCATTGTCCACGTCCATCATGACAGTACTAGAAGAGTAGAAGCAGAGGGGTCATAAGTACAAGATTTGTTTGGATACACAGCAAGGTCAAGGCCAGACTGAGATATTTAAGAACCTGTCTCCAAAAACTACCAAGAAAAAATGGAAATTAGAAAGAAAAGGATGAAATGAGAGAAGACGAAGAGAGGAGTAGTAGAGGGGAGGGAAGGGGAGGAGAGAGGAGAAAAGAAGAGAGGAAAGGGAAAGAAAGGAGAGGAGAGGGGAGGGAGGGGAGGGGAGGGGAGAGGAGAAGGGAAGGGAGGGGAGAAAAGAGATGAGAGGAGAGGGAAGAGATCCTTATATGGGAGCAGAGATACAGGGCAGGAACTGTGATGGGGAATACATGGTTCAGTGAGGTAGGCATCAGAGACTGAGTCTGAAGGACAGTGTTCTTGGGCAGTTACTCACCTGTCACCACCAGCTCCAGTTTGTCACTAACTTGGGACCATTCACCTCCCTTGGAGTAGTCACAGTAGTAAACCCCAGCATTGCCTTGTGTCATATTCTGCAGACTGAATTCAAACACCTCCTGGGCTCCCAGTGAGGTGCAATCAAACCACTTTCCATCAGGTACATAATGGTTTAGACACACTCTGGTCACTCCTGGAGGGGTCCTGCAGAAGATGGTCACAGCACTGCCTGTGGAAATCACAGCTCCTGGAACTGCCCAGATGGAAGGCTGGGGTGGTGGCCCTGGAGAGATGCGGGAAAAGATTGCTAGTCACCTGATGTCAGGAGGGCCAGGTAGCTATAGAGTAGCTCCCACAACAATTACTAACCAAGAAAATGCCCCACAGACATGCCCACAGGCCAATACGGTGGGGGCAATTCCTCAGTTGATGTTCCTTCTTCCCAGATGACTCTAGCTTGTGCCATGTTGAAAGAAAACTAACCAGCACACCTCCAGAGAGAAGTCTCACTGTTTTCAGAATGGAGCCTATGGCATAGTTCTGACATAGTAACTGTGTGTGTGTGTGTGTGTGTGTGTGTGTGTGTGTGTGTGTGTGTTTGTCTGTGTCTGTGTGTGTGTCTTTGTGTCTGTATGTGTGTGCGTGTTTGTATTTGTATGAGTTGAAACTAAGAAGGGGATCATGAGAAAAAGAGAACTCAAGATAGGTAGGAAATTGAAAGTGTAATGAGATTATGTAATAGGAAAGCAGCAATGGGGACTATCCTGGAGGAGAAAAAAGCAGCAATAATAATAACACAGATGGCTGTGAACAGAGGTCTGAGTGCTGAGATTAAAGGTGTGTGTGCACCATCACACTTGGCCTGAAATTTTAATTTAAAAGTTAATTGAGACAGTCAGTGGTGACACATACCTTTAATGCCAGCACTTGAGAGGCAGAAGCAGGTGGATCTCTGTGAGTTCCAGGCCAGCCTGGTCTACAGAGTGAGTTCCAGGACAGCCATGGTTACACAGAGAAACGCTGTCTTGAAAAGAACAAAACAAAAATTATTTGTTTAAAAAGAAAGAAGACAAAAGGCTGGTGAGATGGCTCAGTAGATAAGCATACTTGTTTATACTTGTAGCATGAGGATCTGAGTTCAAATCTCCAGCATCCACACACGTACAAGCATACATGGAAGCATGGCTGTACATACTTGTAACACTGGGGCATGGGGACAGGAGAGTCTCAAGAGCTCAGTGATCAGTCAGCTGAACCAAATCAGCAAGTTTCAGGTCAGGTGATAGATCCTATCTCAGGGAAATATGGTAGAGAGTGGGAGAGGAAGACACCTGACACCTTGCTCTGGAATCCTCATGTGTGCACACACCCACACCCTTGTGTAATGCACCACACACAAACCACA